>JANHFT010002922.1:95852-108023 GCA_032467955.1 Pseudoxenodon macrops | reverse complement strand
AAATACGACTTCAGCAACAGAGTGGTCAATGCCTGGAATGCACTACCTGACTCTGTGGTTTCTTCCCCAAACCCCCATAACTTTAACTTTAGACTGTCTACTGTTGACCTCGCCCCATTCCTAAGAGGTCTTTAAGGGGCATGCATAAGCGCACCAACATGCCTACTGTCCATGTCCTAATGTCTCCATTTATTCGTATCCTTATCCTGTATTTATAATCATGTTTATGCCTATATCTTGACAAATAAATAAACACAAATTAAAACATTTAAAAAAAAAGCTTCTAGTGGAAATTGGTATTGGATGTAATTGGTAGATGTGCAGAAGTGCCCTAAATAACATGTAACAGATATTTCCATGATTGCATATTTATATATTTGTTGTAAAAGACAACCTCTGGGAATTGATGAAGGTCCAAATTCATCTGACTCTTCAGCACCTGATGAGCTACTGACCACAAAGGGGGAGTAGCAGAGGTGGGTTCCTACCGGTTCAGACCGCTTCTACCGAGTAGGTAGTAGACCGCTGGTGACGTCACAGAGACGGTTTTGCTCCGTGGGTGCTGCCATCTTTTTTGGGGGGAGGGATTTTTTTGGGAATTTTTTTCTTCTGTGCATGCGCAGAAGCCGAGTTTCCGGCACTGCACATGCATCACCATCTTGTTTTCAGCCTTTTTAGGGGGAAATGTTTTCTACTGTGCATGCATACATGCACGAGGCACGCATGTGTGCACGAGGCACGCCCACACAATGCGGGAGGCAGCAAACCAGCAGCGAGGTAAGTTAGAACCCACCCCTGGGGAGTAGGCTGTTGATAGAAAGTTATTTTATGTTCTCTTGATGTGTCCATCTACAACGTTTTTGTTTGCATGCTTCCTAATTTGAAGTCACTTCTTTCTGTCTTTGTTCTCAGATTCTGGATGCTCCTTTTGGTTGGATGTAGCTAGCTAACTGCTAACGATCATATATTTTCTATCAATAACTTTCTTTTCTCTTAGTTATATAACCAGCTTCCCAAAATCCTTGGTCAGGTTAGATTCCAGCTGTCACTCAGAAAACACTTCAATCCCCATCCAGAACAAGATAGCCATTTTAAGGAATAATGTTGACACAAAATGAAAGAACAAAAGTGTGGGGAGAAAGAGCAGTCTAGAGACGAAATAGAAAATAACTCAGGTTGAGGATCTTTCTTGCCAATTAAGGGGAAAAGGAAGGAGCACTGATGTTAAAAATACATCTTTCTCCAATGTTCACTATTCCCAGCTTGTTTAGCATTATGTTGTCTATGGAACTACATTTCCACTGGCTGAATTTCCACTGACTGATCAGGCATCAGAATAACATACCTCTAATAATTGCTTCACCCTCTGTCATTCCTGTACATCAAGAAACTTGAACATTCATTTTGAGAGTTTTGCCTAAAAATATAGAGTTCTTCCTGCAAACAGTCAGTTGATTTAAACAATGTCTCTTGCAAACAAGTCTTTGCAAACAAGCATATATCCTAGGGTTTATCCAGGTCTCAGTGCCAAAATTTAACTGCATTTTTGATGGCTTTATTGCATTTGATCGGTCCCAGAATGCAGTATGTAATTGGCTAGTGCTTTTTTTTATAACAAGTTACAGTTTGCTGAACCTTACTAATCACTGGCCACGTCAGAATAAAACACTCTCTCGGTTGGGCTTCATCCAGAGTCACTTTTCTTCCTTGTTCTCACACAGCAAGACAACAACAATGCACAGATGAAAGGAAAAGGAGGAACAATTCAAGAGCGCTTCTTATGGGACTTATCTAGCTATACAGCGTGCTACTAAAATATTACCAATCTTTTGTCTGCTTGTCTATTTGTAACCTCCGAGTAGCCCAAAACAGTGCCTTGTAGTGCAACAGTTTTTTAATCGAAGTACCTAAAATCCACTAACTTAAAGAATGCAAAAAAAAAAGGGGAAAAAAAAGCAGAACCAAACCAAACCTAGGACCCATTGATCCTCTGGAAGTGACATTTCCAGGGTTCAGGTCAGTTTTATTTGCAAAGTTGTAGTTGTGGCAGCATCCCCACAGTCACACGATTGTGATTGCCAATGCTCCCTGCCAGCTTCCCACAAGCAAAGTTAATGCAGAAGCTGGCAGTAAGTCAGAAGTCGCTCCAACTCGTGCTGCTTCTTTTGCCCACCTGTGGTCATTCTGTTTCTCTGTTTAAGTAAAGAAATATCTCTGCAAGGATATCCCAACAGGTCATGGGTTGTCCATTAGCAGAAACTGGAGACTTTTCAATGGGACTTCCTTCCCTTTAACCTCTCTCTTCCTCCCAGAGGAAGTCAAAATTGTTGGTACTCGGGAAAGCGGAATTATAGTGCAGGTAGTTCTTGACTTAACAAAAGTTCATTTAGTGACCATTCACAGTTGAAAGGGCACTGAAAAAAGTGACTAAGGACCATTTTTCACACTTATGACCATTATGGCATCCCCATGATCAAAATTCAGATGCTTGGCAAGTGATTCACATTTATGATGATTGCAGTGTCCCGGGGTCATTTGATCACCTTTTGCGACCTTCTGACAAGCAAAAGTAAATGAGAAAGAGCCTGATTTATTTAACAATTGTATTACTAACTTAACAACTGTAGTGATTCACTTAATGTGTGAAACGTTGTAAATTGGGACAAAATAGAAATAGCACTTAGTCTTACATACCACTTCACAGCCTTCTCTAAGCGGTTTACAGAGTCAGCCTATTGTCCCCAACAATCTGAGTCCTTATTTTATTGACCTCGGAAGGATGGAAAGCTGAGTCAACCTTGAGCAGGTGAGACTCGAACTTCCATACTGCAGGCAGCCGGCAGTCAACAGAAGTAGCCTGCAATACTGTACTCTAACCACTGTGCCACCAGGGCTCCTAACAAATGCTTACTTAACAACACAAATTCTGGACTCAATTGTGGTCATAAGACGAGGACTACCCATGCTTAGTTTTTTGTGTGTGTAACAATTGTAAAATAGCATCCCAAAGTTGGTTTTTTTAAAAGCTCCAGATGCCGACCATTACACAGCACCTGTTATCCTTTGGCAGAATAGGGAGATACCTAGTGTTTCTCCATTTAATTCAAAGAAGAAATGGAGAGGCTCACGCTTTTGTACGATAAGATTATGAAACGTTTCCTGAGGCAGTGTAGTACATAATTCTGGGTAAATAACAGTGCCGCACAATTGCTTTGACTGCTTGCTGCTTTTGATTTGTTAAAAAAAAAAAAATTTGAGCACAGAGCCTATGTGTTTTATAAATTGATAGCATTAATAATTATAATAACAATTCCCCATCATCGCTGTCATAAGCTTCCATATGTCAAAGGTACATATACCTCAGTAATATTTCTGGGTACGGGTGTTCAACAGAGGTATAATCAGCCAGAGAAAGTGTCATGGATTAGTCACCCGTTTGAAAACATTTGAGGAAAATGAAATAAGTCACGCCCTGAGGCTAAGCCGATGCTTCAGTTAAGGGAACTGTTGTGTAATATGTTTAAAAAGTGATCTAACATTGTATTTTATAGTTTAAAAAAAGTAACATTTCATGGCATCTGAAGAATATTCATATAGGATAACAAAATGAGTGCCTGTATGTAATATCTACCTGGGTTGCATTATAGAGTAATACCAATAAGATGATGCTAAAAAAAAAGGTTTTAGTTACAAATGTTTAAAAAGACCATTATATGGGCAGCTTTCTTTGGTCACAATGACATCAGCACCCTGCCTATCTATTTTTAATACCCAAAACATCTTTCTTGTGATCTGATATTCTCATTTGAAATATCTACATGTGTTGATTAGGTCAAAACTAGAGCTGAGAAGGTGAAAACTGATATCCCTTCAGGATAAGCCACTTGAGGAAACAAATACCTCAGTGACTACTGGAACTCTATTATATTGGGATATAATAACAGATTCTTAAAACTCTTTTCAGGGTGTCTTTCTCCCTGCTTTTACATGAAAGAGAATCAAGGTGGGCTAATCTTGAGCTTCAGGACTAAGTTGAGGTTTTATCTAACAACTGTTGAATTATTTCTTCAAGACCATCTCTGAAACATAAGAAATAATTACCTGGATGTCCCTAAAGGTGTTTTTCAAAAGGCAACTGGACTTTCTTGATTGTTGTTTTTCCTCGAAAATGTTTCACTTCTCATCCAAAAAGCTTCTTCAACTCCGAAGAAGAGAACTTAAGATTCTTGGATGAGAAGTGAAACAATTTCAAGGGGGAAAATAAAACGAGAAAGTCCAACTGCCTTTTGAAGATTGTCCCATGATTTGGGACAATCATGATCTGGATGATTGAGAATCTTCACAGACATGATTGTCTGGATATTATATCAATGCCTTTAAATGAAATAAAGCAATAGGCTATAGTCACTGCACTTCCAACTTCCTTAAATCTTTCCTAGTACTCTTTGTTAGTTGTAGCCAGAGGTGGGTTCCTACTGGTTTGGATCGGTTCTGCCAAGTAGGTAGTAGGCCGCTGGTGACGTCACAGAGCTGGTTCTGCTCCGTGGGCACCACCATCTTTTTTTGGGGGGGATTTTTTTTCTTCTGCGCATGCGCAGAAGCTGAGTTCCCGGCACTGCGCATGTGTCGCCATCTTGTTTTTGGGCTTTTTTCTACTGTGCATGCGCACACGCGTAGCGCACCCGCACGGGAGGCAGCAAATTGGCGGCGAGGTAAGTTAAAACCCACCCCTGGTTGTAGCTAATAGGCCACTTTTTCAATAAACTGGGAACAGAGCTAAGTTATACATAAGATTTACAAAAGAAAGATCTGGATGTCCCAATAGCTGTATCTTTGGTTTGGCACACTAGGTACTATGTCTAAGTGATCTACCCACCCACTCCAAAATAAGGAAATGAGAGGCCAAAACTAAGGCTCAAAGATCTAGATGTCCACTAGAGGATAGCAAAAAATTACAGTTTTCTATTTCTCCTTGCTACCATCTAATGGTCACTATGATTTTTGAAAATCATAGATCTGATAGACCTAAAATAAATAAAAGTGAATGTGTAAACATTTGCGTTTGAAAATTATGTTTGACAGTACAAAATCTGGGGACTCAGTAAAACCAAATGAAGTAAGATTAAGCAGATGTAACTTGCATAAAGTAGATGTGTTCTCAAAGTTGTTACCTTGAACACTCTTTGCTAAAACTTTTTTTGTTATTCCATGATTTTGACAAAATGATTACCTTGCTTATGAGTACAACAGTTTTAAAATCAATAATGCTTAAGTACGGCAATTTTCCGAGTCCAAAGAAATTTAGTATTGTTCAACATCAGCAATAGCATTGTTGTTTTCCCCACATGCAACTTTCCTATTTGATAAGTATACTTGTAAAAATTATTTTTGCATAAAAGATTTTGATCTTTGTGAGAAATACACAGTATGATTGATAATGCCGAAATTATAGATGAATAAATTCAAAGCAGAACTATTCACTCTGAATTCTTTTCCTCCTTCAGAAGAAGAATTAGACAAGGGTAACAAGCTTTAATTATTGCCTTTCATAAATGGAATGGAGTTCTGAATGAGAATTAAATAATGTAAGTCTTTGGAATAAAATAAACATACATGTAGATATGTGTGCATTACAAGCAACTGTCCACCATGTGAAATACAGCTTAGATTTCTGTGGAGTTATCTCTGATGCAAGGGCTAAGAATGATAGTTCTAGTTATTTCTCGAATATATATTTTCCATGGTAAAAGCTACTTTCTGTTATAGCATTTAAATTCCATCTCTCCAGATATGACATTTCTGGCTTCATGGAACCGGAACTAGTGGTAGAGATGATGTGAGAAAACTGTCTGATTCTCTTATGGTTCAGACAGTAGTCATGCTTGTCACACAAAATTTGAAGTTCGCTTATGATTATATGAAATGGTTGTCATAGATGGAACTCTTCCCTGGAGAGATCTTCTTTATCAAAAAAATGAATCACTTGTCAGGAAGACTTATCAAAGACGAACCTTCATAGCTTCCTATCAATCATTTTTTCAAGAAGCCCTTATGATTGCTTAAATATGGTTCTGTCGTTTCTTATTTTAGGACTCCAAAATTTGAGCTGCAAAAATCCAGACAGCTACTAGATGGCAGCAAGGAGACGCAGAAAATTGGTTTTTGCAGCCTACATGTGATGCCCCTTTCCTCTTTCCAATAGCCCAAGGAAAACACATATTTTTTAAAGAGGAGATGATTTGGGAATTATAAATTTAGGATAATAGATTCTTCTCTCCTCTGTCTGGACCATTCCTCTAAATAAAGGACATGTTCCAAACCCAAACCTACCCAAATCTACATGCTGATTTTTGTAGTGACTCACCTTAAGCTAAACAGATATTGTAGAAATCAAAACCCTAATAAGGTCATTCAAGGCTCTGATTGGTCAACTTGAATCTCAACCTTGGAAATGTCAGCCCTTCGAGGAATCACTGACACTGCAAGATCTATTATAACTTTATGCTATTATTGTAGAGTACAATAATAGAAACTTGAAAGCCTGCCAGAGTTTGACTTTGGACTTCTGCTTCACCGAATCAAGTCAAAGATATTTTGATTCTCCCTTTTACACAGATTGTGAGATGAAAATGCAAACAGATTCTGAAGGTGAGAAAATGTAAGGTTTGGAAAATGGACTTATCCAGGGGTGGGTTCTAACTTACCTCGCCGCTGGTTCACTTCCTCCCATGCTGCATGGGTGCGCCGTGTTGATGCGCCATGTGGGTAGCCATGTGGGTCCACCACGTGGGTGCATCGCATGGGTGCATGTGCGCTTTGCACACATGTGCATGCACAATGCAAAACAAATTACAACCCCCCCGAAAAAGGGCCAAAAACAAGATGCCGACACATGCGCATGCGCAGAAGAACCCCCCTAAAAAAATTCAAAAAAAAAGAAGATGTCAGAGTCCACAGACCACAACCGGTTCTGTGATGTCACCAGCGGCTTACTACCTACTCCATAGAACCAGTCTGAACCGGTAGGAACCCACCTCTGGACTTATCATTTTATAGAAGTACAGTCTTTAAGCCTGAATTCCTAGTTTAGTAATTACAATCAGCAACTGTTATACACAGTAAATCCTACTTTTCAAGATTGGAAATATAGGGGAAAAAACCTCTATGATGTCACAAATATTTTTGATTTTACTCTTTCCCTGATGATATGGTACCAACCCATATATCTGAATTATTTCTATTGAGCTATTAAACTTTCTTATTTAAGCAAGGAGGGAAAAAGTAGAGAAGAAATATACAATGAAATAAAAATAAACAATGAAATATTTCTGCCGTCCAAAGTTATTGAGATATAAGACCTTATAATTGATATCACTGGCTTTTTACTAGAACGTTTTGGGGAAAGCACTAGTGTGCGATAGAGAGAAAAAGAATAAGAAGTAATAAATATTTGGGTTTTTGGCCCTGAGTGAGCGAAGGGACCCATCTCCTGGTTGTACAGTATTAACAATGGACGATTGTGATGTTTTTCTCAGTGCTATGTCTTTTAATTTTTGCACTTGTTATAATTGTAATATATGTGTTTTTGTTTGTATGCTTATATTCAATTTATACCACTACCGTGCAGTACCACTTTTCCTAGCTTTCTCTCCTTGCAAGCCATCTGTGCTTCCATCATATCTACACATTTTTTATACATTGCCTTTTTCTTTAAAGCGCTCAACAGCCCTCTTAAGGATCCCATCCCCTACCAAGCCTTTTTTTGTTGTTGCTTTCAACTCCTTCCCTCTTACTTTCATATAGTTGTTTTGTGATTAAATCATCACCATCTCTATAAAATCAAACCACTTCTGTGTACCTTTTTCTCCCCGCACTGGTACTTATTTTTCAAATCAATCTACATTCCTTCAGAGCCCATTCATTTTGACCTTTTTTTTGGCTTTGTTTTATTGCAAACATTTCTTAAGCTTCTTTTTCCTGCTGCATTCAAGCTATCTTTTTGGAATTCTTTTCCCCTTGACATACCCAATTCTCACTTTTATGATTTAACAAAGTGAGCAGAAATATATTCTTATTCCCAGCCCTTTTGCACTGCTTTTGACAAACATTCATTCCTTACCGCAGACCACATACGTTCTACATCCTTTCTATCACTCTTAACTTTTCCCTATCTATTTTTCTAACTTTACGAACCATGTTACTAAGGTTCACAAATTTATTTACTTGCTCCAATTTTGTTTTTGTTTTTTTGCCATTTATATATAGCTTCAAATATTCACCCGTGTTTCCCGTCAAACACAACTCCCTTGTTCTTTGATACATTAATTTTCAAGTATGTATTTCCCATTGCATCATGCAATCTATCTTATCTACTTGCTTGCAAATCATTGCTATTGTCAGACAATAGCGAGGCACAGTCTGCATATAAAAATACACCCACAATCACATTGTCAATCATGCCTCTTACAGAGCCACAGCCATTCCTTATACATTTATCCATAAATACATGAAAAATGAAGAAGACAATGCATATCTTATCCTGCTTTCAGCTCGACAGATCTTGTATTCTTGTGGATGCTTTAATTCTATTAATCGTCCGGTGTACCTGGGAATCAGGCAACATATACATTTAATTAATTAAACAAATAAACTGTTCTTTTTGTACCTCATAACTAATCCTGGACTCGGTTCAAGCCAGTTCAGTTTATTTTACACACATGGATTAAAATTTCTTTCTTATATCCATGCAGTGAACTGCTGAAGAACAAAACTGAGCTCTGCGTATTTCCTACCTTGCAGATCAAAAAGCTACACTGTTATTTTCCAAATTTTTCTCAATCATCCTTTTAAGAAGGATCCTGCCAATTTCCCAGGTAAATTCAGCAAATACTGAACGGTAATTTTTGCAACCTTTCCAATTTTTCAGCAAAAATAGCAGTCTTCCAATTCTCAGAAAATGTTAACTGGCACAACCATTCCAGAAGCATATCACATTTATATTTTTAATATTTTTTACATAATGCCATCTGCAGTATTACCCTTTTTATAACATACTCAGAGTATGTAAGACTTTTTTTCATCGTTTTTGGATGCTAACATTAATAACATTCTTTTCAATCCTACTCATGTCAAAGAGGAAGATGCCCGTAATTCTATACAAGTTTCCAATATATTTCTTCCAACATTTCTTCACCTCTGTTGTATCCCAAACACATGCCAAATTATAACATACAGTATCATAATTTTATGTTCAGTTCCGTTCCTTATTGAGCTCTTTTCATGATCAAACCAAATATTCTTTCCATCAAAATTTTCTCTACCTCTTTAAAATAATAACTGTTCCTTGCTTTTTTGAACTTCATTCATTACATCTACTTTTTTCTAGGTATGCTTATTATATAATAACTTTCTCTTGTCTTCTTGTTTTCTAGCAATCTATTTTTTATTAGCATATTTGTTCTCATCCCCAACCATTGTCATCACAGCACTGCACCGAGCATCTTTTGTCACACTTCCTATCAATCTAGCTCAACATATTTCTGATTTACTTTGTCCTATATTTCTCTGTTTCATGCAACTTCCACATCTTTTCCCTTATGCTCCATTCTTTCTGTTTGGATACTAATCTATCCCTCAATATTTTTTTTAAATCAAAACATTCACCTTCCCACAGTTGTCACTCTCATTTCTTTCATTTGTTTCTTCCATGTCCATTTTTTCTTCAACATTCACTTTTGCAATTACTAAATTAGCTAAACAATCATGTCTAACATTCAGAACCTGTCATCACCGCTATTTAGTTCACTAACCTTTTCAATCTTTTAGCATATACACTCAGCCAAACTTGTTTTTGCCAAATAACTCATTTGGACAGTACTTTGCAAGCTAATATACTATACTATACTATACTATTGCCTACAATCTACAAACTAAGAAGTACAGATACTGACACACATTCAACATTGGGCAATTGCACAATTATAAGCCAAATAAGAGCTGATAGCTTGCATAAGCTGAGTAGTCTGATACAAGTGCCCCTACTTTTGCATAAATGTCATAGTGGCTGCATTATCTCAGAATTTTCTCTATGGTCATAAGAAACCTCAAGATTTTGAAAAATAAGCGCCTTATGATCATATTCTGCCAATCTCAACCCTGCTCCCAAAGAAGATAGGAGTTGATTACTAGAAGAGAATTAAAAAGTCCTAAATCTATAGCTGTCCAGAGTTATATCTGTGGTAAGATGGGTGGCCAAAAACTTGATAAACAAACAAACAGATTAAGAAGTTAAAAAAAACTTGAAGGCAGTAAAAAAAACTTTCCATACAGTTTCAAGGAAAGCATATGGATACTGTATGTTTATGAAGCTACTGGAGCTTAGGGTGACTTCTGAAAGCAGTGCAGGAAGGAAAAGTTAACATAACTAATTTGTTCTTCCTGATCACTTTGCAAGAATGCATAACAGAGCCAGTGGTGGGATTCAGCCAGTTCGCACCACTTCAGGAGAACCGGCTGTTAACTTTCTGAGCAGTTTGGTGAACTGGTTGCTGGAAGAAATCATGAGGGCAGAGAAACGGTTGTTAAATGATTGGAATCCCACCACTGCTTGCAACCTATGAATAAAGGAACCCTTACAACAAATAAAACCAGCAATGGAAAAACTGGCACCGCAACCACATTTTCCTGATGGAACCTATAACTTTCTTCTCCCCCCCCCCCACTCTGACCTTGGGGGGAAGCCAGCTCTGGCTTTCCAGAAGATTAAATTGAGGGGGGGCTGTAGGATCCCAGGGGAGAGTGTTCCAGAAGTCCGGAGAGGGCAGCATTGAATTCAAGACCTCATCCGGGGCACTCAAGGCGCACACACACCCTCCACGCGTCTCTGGTCTGGAAATTGCCAGCTGAGGTGGCCCTGTTTCCTCTCCATGAAATGACCCCTATCTGAACAGCTTGTTCTGCCAGGCCTTTCCCGGGAGAATTCCTGAACTGCACAGCAAGGAATCGTTTCTGACCAAAGGCAGGTAGGTGGGCTGCACCGTTACAAGATCCCTCTGCAAGCAAACGGAAGCGCTAACTTGCTGGAGATGATCCACCCAGTTGGTGCCACAAGACTTCTCTCTCAGCAATCGGATGGGATCGCATGGCCCCCTTTTGTTACTTTTAAACCCCAATGGAGCTCTGATAAGAAATGAATGAAAAGAGATGAAAGAACCCAAGGGAGACATTCATTCAAGGCCAAACCTCCCACCCAGCACAGGGGGCTTGGCTGGATGGCAAGAAGAGGAAAGCAAACTCTGTTCCTGGAGAGGAGGGAGGGGGGGGGGAGGGCACAGGAGAAGCCAGTGGATTAGGAGCTCCCAAGGCCAGGCTTCCTTAGAAGAGGCCCAGCATCTTTGCATTTCTGTGAAGCCCCTTCCCCCCCTTATGGCTGGACCACCGCCACCCCCAAGCCCCTCCCGGCCTCCCCTCTTCGGCCTCCGCCCCCTTCCGGGCCTTGGGGGGCCTCTGCAGGGGAGGCGGGAAGCCAGCAAACTCTTTGAAGACGCTCGCGGGCGCCACGTTGCAGGAGAGCGAAGAGAATGCGGGCAGCGGGCGCGCGCCTAGGCGAGCCTCTCGGGCCTTCTTGGCCGGGAGGGAAGGCCGGGGTGGTCCCGGGGACCCTTCGGGGCCACGGCTGCCGCTCGAAGCCTCTCGGGCCAAGGGGAAAAGATGCCAGCGGCGCCCGGCTCGCCTCACTTCAGTCCCGGCCGGGGTCGTCCTCGCAGGGGCTCGGGGGCCAAGCAGCCGTCGGGCCTGAGCGCGGCCGGGAAGAGTCACAGGAGCAACCGGCTCTGCCGGCCTTTCCTTGGGAATTTTGTCCCCGCCGCTTCTTTAGGCCAGCAGGGAGCGAGCGAGCGAGCGAGCGACCCGACGGACGAAATGGGCGCTTCCCGCCCCATCTCCACGCCCGCGCTGATGCCCGGACAGCTCTGGCGTCGCCCTGCCTCGCCCCGCCCGCCCCGCCCGCCCGGAAGGGCCCCGAGCCACTTCCCAGAGAAGCGTGGCTGCCGGCGCCTTCCACGCCCCGGGAACCGCGCCGCTTCTTCAGCCGCTGCCCTCGGGACGGAGCCCGCCAGGCTTTGGGTGGGGGTCGCCCTCCCCACAGGCAGCCCCGAGAAAGCGCCCCTCCCT
>JANHFT010002922.1:28917-41308 GCA_032467955.1 Pseudoxenodon macrops | reverse complement strand
TCATAACTGTAATTTTGCTACTGTTATGAATCCCTTCCCTGGTCACCTCAAGGCTGCTGGGCCCCTTAACCACGGCCCAGCTGATTGAGTGAGGCCAGGAATTCTGACTCTCTGGGAACCTGGAGATACTTCCAGCGCACTCTTGCTAGCCCCAGCTCTACCCACAGCGCTAGGCAACCTTGCAGCCAAGGGACCCTCTGTTCCGCAGCTCACCTTGTGGCTATGGAACATAGCTTGTGCTCTGCAGGTGTTGCTTAGGCTCCTGCTACAATGAGGCAGAAAGCCATGCAGTCCGTCACAATCGCTCCCCCCTCCTCTACCCTGCTGCTGCTGCTGCTTGAGAAAAGGTCAGGCGATTGTGGATAGAAGCAAAGCACAGTCTATCCCTTTCAAGCAATCAAATGTTTGTGTATGTGTGAGAGAGAAAAAGAGAAATGATGGAGGGGAGTAACAAGAATTGCAGGCAACACTGTTTGAAAGGGTTTCCTCTCCACCATTTCTCTTTCCCTCTCTCTGTCACACACACACACACACACACACACACTTGATGAAAACGGTGGAGGGCAGGCAACTGGGTAAGAAGACTGACCCTCCCCCGCCTCCAGCTCCGTGCTTGCTCAGAGTGGCACACCCTCACATTGGCCTCTGCTTGGGTGACCCCTGCATGGCCAATGTGAGGGTGTCCCTATTGGAGCTGTGACTCCAAAAATCAAGTCTGGTGGAGCTGGTAGTGGCTGGGGTGGCGACCCGGCCAGGGATAGGAGCAGGGAGAGGGGCAGAGGCAGAAGCGAGAGTGCCAGTGGTGGTGGGGGTGGCAGAGGCAGAGGGAGGCGATGAAGACGAGGAGGGCATGGTAACTTTGAGCATGCTCTGGTGTGGAGGTTCAAGTGGCGGTGTTGGGGTCGGCTGGGACTCACCAGCTTCTCAGAAGCTGCAAGGAAAGGAGAGAACAAAGCGGCTAGCAGCGGCTTCTCCGCTCCCACTCCCACCTCTCGAGATGACGAGTGAAGAGGGAGCCAAACTTCAAAGAGGCAAACTTCTAGCTGAGCACAACGGCAGAAGCAGCTGGCCAGAAAACCTCTCAGGCTGCATGGAAGGGTGCTCACTCAGTCAGATGGGTGCACCTAGCTATGTGCTTCCTTGACTCTTCCAAACACGATCTTTTGGCTGCACGCAAGAAATCTTTCTGGCGTGCAGCGAGAAGAGTCAAGGAAGCGCGTGGCTGGGCGCGCCCATCTTACCAAGTGAGTGCCCTCTTCCAAACGTGATATTTTAGCTTCACGCAAGAAATCTTGCGTGCAGCCCTCTTCCAAACACCAAAATATCGCATTTGGAAGAGTCAAGGAAGCGCGTGGCTGGGCGCGCCTATCTGACCAAGTGAGCACCCTCTTCCAAACGCGATATTTTGGCTGCACGCAAGAAATCTTGTGGAACGCCCTCTTCCAAACGCCAATGCCAATGGTCTTAGGTGACCCCTGTGAAAGGGTCATTTGACCCCCAAATGGGCCGCGACCCACAGGTGGAGAACCGCTGGTTTAAATGTTCTTCTCATGTTTCAGCAGGACATTAATCTTTTTCATTTTATTATTTTAGTACTGCCACAAAAGTCCACAACTTGATGGCATGTAATTATCATCACCATTATCAAAGTGCAGTTAGGCATCTACAATGGACATAGAACAAACAAACACCTTTCTTGTTAGTAAGTTGCAAACAGCAGTGGAATGCTTGGTCTTTGCTTTTTTGCCTGTGCTCTCAAGAGGGAATGAGGAACTGTAGAAATTTTTACTGGATTTATTCATACCTAGTCCCAGATGATGTAATTTCATTGTGAATAAGCCACAATCATGAGGTCATCATTTGCAACCTTCCTGCCAGCTTCCCACAAGCAGTCAATAGGGAAGCCAGCAGGATAAGTAGCTTTTGTCACTCCCCCCCAACCAAGGAATCTTCCTATAGTGGAGAAGAACCCAGGTCCCCCACTGGACCACCCACAATGCCTGCCAACCTGCCCACCAACCAGACTTTTTTTTTCTTGCCCAGAATATTTAGTTACATTTATAATCCAGCAAACTAAACATTTGTTCCAATTCTTTTTTAGTTTTTCTTTAAGACACCCTTATCTGATTGAGTTAAACAATCATGGCAGTGCATAGTGCCACGTTTTTAGAGGAACAATAAGCAAGAATAACTATGTTACCATTTTGGAAGTAATATATTGTCTGCTCATCAAGCCTCTGAGGATTAAACAAATGCCAGTGTTAACAAGACATTGCTGCTGATTTGGCAGTTTTACATAGCGCCTACAGGGATAAAATGTTATAAAAACAAGTCTGTGAATTAGCACCATGTGTCCATGCTCACTGTTAAAAACGCACACATACCAACACTAGAAAGAGAGAGAGAAAATGTGCAACCATGTTGAACAAAGTTCAGATGCAGAATTTAATTAATGGGAGGTGATTCTCCAATCTATTGAACTGTTCAAATCTATGCTGGAAGAGACTGTTGACACTTTTCCAAGTTATATTATAGGAGAGCTATAACTCATAACAGCTATCAAAGTGATCAATGTTCACTCTGGTGAGTCATGAAGTTTAGACATTTTTTTCAGGGATTTGGACATAAAGCTAAAATATACAACGTAATTTGTGTTATATATATATATATATATGCAAGTCTTGGCGTATTCAGGCTGGTACTTTTGGCTTCGTGCTTGTGCGAGCAAAGCGTGATTGGAGCTGCCATCTCTATAAATACTGGGGAGGTGTGGGGTGTTGGGTTTCTTGCTGTGAGCAGATTGATTTGTATATTTAATTTATATCTTTGAATCTTAGTAGTACGAGATATACTATGGGAGTCATTTGTTGACATGGGCAGCCATACAAATTGAACAAACAAACAAATATAAACATAGAGGGAAAAATAAAAATAATAAACCATCCACAATAAGATTAAATCGCAAGCAACATAAACTTTGTCACAAGGAAAATAATTCATTGTCATCAGAATTGATGTTACCTGGATGACACATAAGCAACATAAAGGGAGAACACAAATATATTAGCAATAGTATTTACTGTAATAATACAAATAGAAAAGTAAAAAATGCATAGTAATTACAGATGACTTGAATGCTCTCTAGAAAATCTTAAGTTATAATGACCCTTTAAAAGTAATCATGGCACAAACTCTAGCCTTTTTCCTGCTGGGCAGCCATTCCATGGTATTGTCATTTGCTAAAGAAAAGTGGTGTCTTTAACTTCTGCTTTCCTTGCATTCCAGAAGGTGGAACCATAAATAATTTAGCACTAAATCTTCTCGTGCAATTAGATCTTACTATGGGTATATCTACAGAATAGCTTCATGAGAATAGTCTTCCTCTTACAATTGGCACCATCAGATTTCTGTAGAACATGCATGAGTAGAGGTGATTCAATATTTCAAATAGTTTCTTACCGCATAAGAAATATCAAAAAGAAACAATAAAGGTTACCTTACTCTCTCCAGGTGTTTGTTGTTGGGGCAGAATTCTTAAATATCTTATTTAAGAGTTGTATAAGTGTACTGGATCATAGTGCTGCATTTCTAGTTTGAGAACTTGATCTTAATAGCAATATAGCACAGACTTATATACCGCTTCACAGTGCTTTACAGCCCTCTCTAAGCGGTTTACAGAGTCAGCATATTTCCCCCAACAATCTGGGTCCTCATTTTTCCAACCTTGGAAGGCTGGAAGGCTGAGTCAACCTTGAGCCGGTGAGACTTGAACTGCCAAATTGTTGGCAGCCAGCAGTCAGCAGAAGTAGTCTGCAGTACTGTACTGCGCCACCATGGCTCTTGAATTATACTTAAAAATGATCCCATTTGGAATTAGTTGCTGAAATAAGTTCGAGCTGGCTTCCTTGAATGGTTAATACTATTGCTATAGTGAGTACTAACTAATTTCATGGGGATTTATTTCTGTTTAAAACTGTAATAGATTTCTACTTTTAAAAAAAAGATTGTACTATAGGTTGGTTGAATGACTGCACTCTGATTACTTTATAATGATTATTTTTTCTGGTAAATGAGTAATCTTCTACTTGTCAGAACTCGGGTTTATGCCCTTGGTTTTAGTAGTTTGATTTTGTATTTGTGGTTTTTAAAAATTAATTATTTTGCTATGTTTGGCTATGCTGTGTTGCACATGCATGCAAAATACATGACATATTATGGATAACATTTTCCTAAATGACAGGCTCCAGTTACTCTTCAGTAAATATAAGAACTGTCACACTCCTGCTTGGATTTCAGCACAAATTATTTTCAGTCAGTCCCCAGAGACCAGAGGGAGCCCCTCAGGAGGCAGCAGTGGTTTACAACCTTCCCTGCAGCTTCCCCATTGACTTTCTGGGGAAGCCAGCAGGAGAAAATGCATATGGTGATCACATGTTTGCGGGGCACTTGACAGTCAGTCATAAATGTGAACAAGTTACCAAGGGCCCAGGTCACAATCACCACACCACGTGGACACCACAACAGCCATAATTTTGGTCACAAGTCACAAGTTCTTCATGTAGCTCTGGCATAAGTTTGAATACCACTGAATGAATAATCATGTCAACCTGGACATAACAGGTTAACTATATGGTTAATGTTTACACATTACAAGAGAAAGGTAAAGCACCTGTAATAATAATGTAATGCTCAGGCTTTAAGTCTTAAATGTCTTCTAAAAATTATTTGTCTTTGAAAAAGGGGTGACAAGTAAGCAAACTGAGAAAAGGGGGAAAGTGTGTGTATATACACATAAATTTTGCTTACTAGTTAGGGTTCAATAATTTATTAGAAATTAACCATAAAATATTAGATCACATCCAAGTACATTAAAGTATTTTAACAAACTGGATAAAAAATTTAATCTCTGAGTTAAGTAATAAAATCTCCACTCTTTGTTCTGAAAGAATATAAAGAAAGGGGGGGGATCTAAAACATCACCAGTGAATATTAATTTCTGACATCTTCTTTGTATTGTGCTTTGATAATCTATTTCTGGACATTTAAAACTTTGTGTGTCTCTGGATTTCAATTCTTTTATCAGTTCTTATGCCTCTTTAAAAATCATCTCTTTCTTTTCTGAGCATGAATAGGATTTAAAAAAAAGACACAGTGTGATTGTATCCAAAAGTAAAATTTCATTATGAAAGCCTCTTTAATCAAAGGAGGCTTCCATGGAGGGCAGGTTATTTGTCATGGATAATAGAATGCATCTACTGCATAATGACAGTCATCATGGACACACATTTCCTCCATTGTGTCTGAACTCCAGTAAGTGGGGGGTCAATGAAATTGAGGCATTACTGTATAATGAAATTGGTATATTCTTCATGTTAGGTGCACACATAATTTTTGTGCACCTAACATGGGTCCTCCTACGGAGGTACCCCAAGTTTGTGCCATGGTATTTGTATTATGGAAAGGCAATATGGTTTGGATCCATTTTGTTTTTCAGTAGAATTCTGCTCTTTATTTTGTCTTCCTTTTGTGTTTTGTAAAAGCTGTTCTGGAGGATAACAGGGATTCTTCAGAATCGAATGGGAAATATTTGGGAAGCTGCAGGGGAAGCTGTAGGGATCCATTTACTTTCTTCGCAGCCTGAAGAAACATTAGACAATTAGAAATGCCTTATCTTATCACATCTTTGCCCATATATTCAGCAACAGGCGTACATGCCATGTCCTAACATAGAAATGTACAGTCTCAGGAAATATCAACACTACTAATATCGACAGTTTTCTTGAATGCCTGTAAGCCATTAAGAATGGAAGTAAATCAATATTTGAGTAAGAACAGAAGGTAATCTGCATATATGCTGATGAAAGAAATAGACTTCTCAGATTTCTTAGTAACATTATTGATGTTTGCTGGAACGAAGGAATCTCCATAAGTATAGATGGTGTTCTGATGTGGCTTTTTCTGTTTCCTATGAATTCACGTACAGATACATGAATCCTTCAGAAATGATGGGCAATTGAAATAATTGATTCTTGGCATGTTATGGTCTTGTCTGCTAGAAGCATCTCTTCTTCCCCTCCAGTTACCTCAGTTATTGAGCCATGATGCCCTGCTCCATGTTCTTGGCAGCCCACTAATCAGCTATTTTGAAATCTGTAGGGACGTATTGAACAAAGATCTCTCTTATGATCATCATCCTATGAGCCACGGTGCTGCAGTGGTTAGAGTACAGTACTGTAGGCTACTTCTGCTGACTGCCGGTTGCCTGCAATTTGGCAGTTCAAATCTCACCAGGCTCAAGGTTGACTCATCCTTCCATCCTTCCGAGGTGGGTAAAATAAGGATCCAAATTGTTGGGGGCAATATGCTGACTCTGTAAACTGCTTAGAGAGGGATGTAAAGCACTGTAAAGTTGTACATATGTCTAAGTACTATTGCTATGATGTGCCAATGGAATAAATTTGGGAAGAAGACATATTGTGAGTAGGGGTGAAGTTTGCATATCTCAAATCTTTCCTGAACATTCAGAAATGTATGCTTGTAGAGGTTACTCTTTCTGTCAGAAAGTCATGCAAAAATAAGTGAAGGGCATCTTTTTTTAAAAAGGAAAGGAACAAAATAAAGCAATGTGGAAACAATCATTAAAAAATCAACTAAGAGTCTGAATTGAATGGGACACATTTTATTTATCTTTCTCAGGTAAGAAAAGATATCATTTTAAGTATCCTTAAATGAAGTTTGTATGTGTGTGCACGTGTGTGTGTGTGTGTGTGTGCATATATTGGTCCCTTAAGTTCAACAGTGTAATAAAAAATATGTTTTCAATATTAGCATTACTAATCTCTTCCTTGTATCTATCTTTCCTCATGAAAATTAATTCCATATGGTTAGTCTGAAATTTCCTTAATAAAATGAAAAAGAAACCTGTGCACTGCATTAATGAATCACATAAAGACTCCTGTGTGGTGCTATTTCCAGATAATCTTTCAGGGGGAAAAAAGCATATGAATATAAACATGCCCTTGGTAATGAGTACAAAGATAATTATGCTAACTTTCCCTCAGTTTATAATAACATCCTTTAATTGGATGTTAAGATGGGAATAGTTAAAGACGGTGATCCCAAGGAATCATTCTTGATGGAAGCATACATAATAAATTGTTCCATTCCTATTTTACAATCAGTTATTTTCTCAGAATACATGGCCTGATGTATTCTAAACCCTCATGGCTTTTTATTGATTCAAGATTTTGTTATAATCCTGTTAAGAGATGAACAGCTGATGGTCATTTTATCCTCTTTTGGTGTGATTTCAATTCTAGTCAAAGATCGTGATCAGGGCAGCCATCTTTGATGATTGGAGATCTCTTCTTCTGCAGCCAAGAAGCCTTAGCGCCATCAGACATTTGCCAGGACTCTCTTTTTTTTTTTTTTCTGGAACAATTGCACTGAGCCAAAATATCTTTGGCTTTATTTTTCCAAGGCTCGCTTTTCCATCTAAGGAAACAGTGGCTATTGCTAAAGAAGAAGAATCTGCAGGTGAACTTCTCACAGATGTGGTGTAAGGTGTTTTAACTGTGCCTGGTTGTATGTAGTCAAAGATGCATGTGAGGGTCCTGCTTTTCATAGCATAGTCCCCTTTCTGAGCGGTTTTTTTTTTGGCTGCATGAGCTTCAATTAAATGCCAAGGGAAACCAGCTTGAAGGAATATTGGAGCCTTCTCTTAAGCTTTTTGTCATACCAGAAACTGTAGAAACTAGGTAAACTGCAAATGATAACAGAAAAAAGACACCCGCCAAGGAGAAGGTTGTTGGTTTTTTTTTAAAGCAAAATAAATTAAAAGTTTTTTTTCTTTTTTGTGAGAAAAGTAAACTTTTTTTTTCTTTTTTGCAAGGAAAGGGGAAGAAATATGTCAGCCCAGATTAAGGGAAGCTATAGGAGATACGTTTGTTCAAAACTCGTCTGAATATGTAATGGAGATGTACATTTGTAGTGGAAATGGGTAAGAGATGAGAGAATTTAACAATCTGGTTAAGGAAAGATGAGAACTGGCAGTCCCAGAAAATCAGAAGCTTAGCAGGACCTATTCTTCCTTAAAGCTCAAGGCAAGATGAAGGACTATTCAAATTTAGAATGGAGGAATTTCCCCATGTACATCTCAAGATGGCTTGATTGATGGAAATGCAATATATTGAGGCACTTTTCAGCTGTAAAGGATTCTATTATTTTGGCTTTTATAGCTTGTACTTTCTCCTTTTTATTAAGCTGTTAAAAGCTCAGAAAGGCTCTCTCCACTGGAATTTACTAACCTGATATTACCCTATACATTTGATGGCCCTCATCAGAATTGGCCATGTCCTGTGCACCTTCAGGAGGGAAGAAATGCAGTTATTTTTAATAAGCTTGGAGGGGTGTTTTTTTCCCCCTCACTTACCTTTAGCCATGGTACAAACTCACCCTGGCAAAGTTTGTGCGAAGAAGTCTTAAACTGTTAAAATAGTATGTTCCCCATTAAGAGTCAAGGTGGCTCAATGGTTAGAATGCAGTATTGCAGGCTACTTCTGTTGACTGCCAGCTGCCTGCAATTTGGCAATTCAAATCTCACCAGGTTGAAGATTGACTCTGCCTTCCATCCTTCCGAAGTTGATAAAATGAGGGCCCAGTTTGTTGGGGGCAATATGCTGATTCTGTAAGCTGCTTAGAGAGGGCTATAAAAGCACTGTGAATCAATATATAAGTCTAAATGCTAAGTTGACAGCATCCAATGGTAACTGCAAGGTGTATAAAGCCTGCTATGCTTAGCTATCCATTCTGTTGAATGAAAAATTAGGTGACCAATAGTGGTATTTACTGGCCTTTTCAGGCTAATGCTGGAATTTACCCTCTCTCTCCTCTTTCCCCTCTTATCTACTCCCATATTGTTGTTTTCTCTCTAAAGAGTTTGATGCAGCAGCCCTTTTATTCCATAAAAGTTTTCTGCCAACTGAAGAATGGGTGCTAGTTCTACAGCTCAACACTAGGCCTTTAATTTCATGCAGCAGGTTTTATTTCTACACCCGAAGAATTAAAAGTTCCTTGCATATAAATGAACAAATAAAATGGTTTTGGTTTTGGAAAATGCTGGATCATGAAATCTAGCTAATAGATGTCTCCCATCCATTTATTTATTGTGGTGTTTAATGTGTCATGTGCAAAACAAACACTGGTGCAGTCTCCCTCATCTAAATGCTATTACCTTGAGAATGTATTGAAGACAGGTAGTTATTACCAAACTTGATTACATTTGTTTTGTAAAGAAAATATTAATCCTCAGCAGCTTAAATTATAAAGTATATAGCAGATTTATTTCATGTAATTATTTTCTTTTGCAAGGTTCATAAGTTACTCCAACCAGGCTAGCTCTTTGCAGGGTAAAGATCGCTATTTCCAATTTTTTCCATCAGCAACATTTGAAGAGGTTCTGTGGGCCTGCCGGAAGTTTCTCCATGTTCCCAGTAGATTTCTGGAGTAATGCAAAGAAAACAATTCCTTCCTCTAAAAAGATAATTAAGTATATTGGGCAGAGTAATATCACCACCATGTGTTTTCTGTTCAATAGAATCCTGCTCCTTTTCTCCCCATCTTTTTCATTGTAAATTATTATTTTATTTCTTTCAATGTTTTATTGGCTTTTAAAAGTTTGTAAAGCACCCAGAGTCGCCTCTAGGCAAGACAGGAAGCAAACAAGTCAGAGGTGGCTTCCTACCAGTTCAGACCGGTTCTACAGAGTAGGTAGTAAGATGCTGGAGACATCATAGAGCCGGTTCTTTCCCCTGGATGCCACCATCTTTTTTGTGGATTTTTTTGGGGGGAATTATTTTTTTGCCTTTTTTCCTGGTTTTTTTCTTCTGCACATGCCCCCCAGCTCCTCTCCAGCTTGCTTACCTTGCTCCTAGGATTGAATCATGAGCTGGTAGTTGAAACGCATGGCTTGTTTCAACTTTTTTAAAGCTAAAAAAAAAACAACCAACCAACCAGGCAGAATCAGTTGCTCACCAAGGAGATGGATTGCATTGCATGGTGAGTCAGTGGTGTTGTTTTGTGCTGTGTGTGTGTAAAGTGCAAAAGTTTTTTTTTCCAGTTCTTTGTGGCCCTGTGAAGTTCATGCTTGTGGCAAGGACCATTTTGTGTGCTTTTGCATGGTGTGTGAGTCAGTTGTGTTTTTTTGTGTTGTGTGTGTGTACTGTATAAAGTGTAAAAGAACGCCCACCTGGTCACCTGACCTCAAGCCATGCCCACAAAATAACCCACACCCACAGAACCGGTAGTAAAAAAATTAAGAACCCATTCGTGAAACAAGTCTAATAAACAAGCAAGAAGACCTGTGGTGGCGCAGTGGTTGGAATGTAGCACTGAATGCTAACTCACTGCTCACCTCAGGAGTTTGATTCAAGGTTGACTCATCCTTCCATCCTTCCAAGGTCGGTAAAAGGAGGACTCAGATTGTTGGGAACAATATGCTGACTCTGTAAACTGCTTAGAGAGGGCTGTAAAGCACTATGAAGCAGTATATAAGTCTAAGTGCTTAATGCTATTGCTAATAAATAAATACATAGAAGCCAAATTAAATACATAGAAGCCAATTTAATTTAATTTGTAATTTAATTACAAATTAATGGCTCATCATGGTCAGAAAATCTGTTGTAATTGAATTAAATGTCAAAGTTGGTCCAGATAAATTCCATTTACCTTAATGTACGTTTTTATTAATGCCTTGTTTTTAATTTTTAATTTTTCCAGAAGGAACAATGCATTAATTTATAAAATTATTTTTGCCCTTACAATGGGTTTTAATATTAAACGAAATGCAACCTTTAAAAAAAGACCCTCTTAGGATAGTACAATTTTAGATGTTTTGTTCTAAACATGCCTCTGGAAATACCATCCACCAACACACACCTGCTTTGTTCAAGAAGAACATTGTGCTTTTGTGTAGGCTCAGCTTCAATTGTACATTTGTGCATCCATTTTGATTCTCTTCCTTTTATTCATTTTTTTTCATGCCCTTGAATTCAAGCTTGCTAAATTAGAAAATAACAGTGAAGACAATGGCTTGCACTACAATGTTTAAGATTTACAATAATCTTAATTATGTCTAATAATGGCCTTAGCCTTGACAAAATTGTGCAACTTTCTCAAATCCAAAAATAAAATGTATAACCATTCCTGGTTTTTAATGTTGAACTGAAAAAATGAGAAGTTCTCAAGTCTGAAAAATAAAATATGGAAGGGGGGAAAAAAGGGAGAAAGACTAAATGCACATAATGGATCCTTATTTAATATTTTATTTAAACAATCCGAGTCAATTGTAGGAACCAAAACAGAGAAGCATGGGGTGACATTTTGGGGAAGGACTCTTAACTGCGTCTCATTCATGTCATCCATTTTGAAGGCAGAAGGGCCTTTTCCAATTCTAGGCATGCTACAAAATTGAGAATGATTCATGCAAGGGATCTAATATACCTGGAAATCTGATTCCTGCTGGTCAGAGAATACAATATAGAACTAGGTAGATTGATGGCTGAATTTGGCATCAAACGATCTTCTACAATTTTCTTAAGATGTCACAGTCATTTATAACTGTATAGTGAAGGGTTTATTTCATTTCCATCCTCAAGGCAGCAGAAGAACACATCACTTCCATAACTGCTGGCTCCACAGTGTCCTTTCTAGGCATCCAAAACAGGGCCAATAAAATGGCTGCTCTCCCACAAGACCTGGAATAGCCCCTCTCAAAATTTGCTGTGAGAAAAGCAGGGAGATAAGGGTTGGTACAGCAATGAGGGAAGAGCAGGGAGGGCAAGCACTCCAGTCTCCTTGGGTTTTTCTTTCTCTAGTAGGAGCACAGACTGCTGGTAAAATTTACAGTATCACCTTGACACTTTTTCTTCACTCTAATAGGCTGAAGGGCAAGAAAGCCGTAGCAATACAGTCTACAACCTTAAACACTCAAAGAGCCATTTGGACCCGTTTCCCACAGAAAAGAAAACACCGGGAGCCACAAACCCTGAGTGGACATGGCCAACACGACATCACTCACTCCCACCCAGTCACATGACCCCCTAGCCAAGCCTACCCAATCAGTTATTAGTGCAGAGAACTGGTTGTTAAAAAACATCCAGAACCACAAAACCCTTTTGACATCTCTCTTTCTCCGTCTCTCTCCTTCCCCCTCTCACTATCTACCCCCCTCTCTCACTGTCTCTCTTCCCCTCTCCCCCTCTCTATCTCTCCCTCTCTCTGTATCTCTCTCTCCCTCTCTCTCTGTATCTCTCTCCCCCTCTCCCTATCTTCACCCTCTCCCCCTTTTCTGTATCTCTCTCTGTCTCTCTCTCTCTCTGTGTATTTCTCTGTC
>JANHFT010002921.1:145210-165116 GCA_032467955.1 Pseudoxenodon macrops | reverse complement strand
GGATCTTGAACTTTCAACTAAGGGGTGGAAACCTGCAAATCCTCAGATTTGGGTTTCACCAGTTTGTGCCAACATGTTTCTCTTAATAAATTGGAACTTTGAGGAATGCTTTGCATTGGATTCTGATTTGGAACGTTGACAGAGATTCAGTATCACTGCTACTGTTTGTCATTGCACCAATTCCTCTATAAACAATATGGAACAAATCAGGCCATGGCTATCAAACAACAAAAACATCTGCTAGGCTAGCCCACCTTTTTTAAATGGACAATTTGAAGCTGTAGATTCTATATCAGAACAGGGCATTATAGCATATTTCTATAATGATATATATTATGATATAACATTCTATAATACTCTATAATGTTCTATTATAGAATATTATAGATAGAACTATGTTCTATGTATGGAAAAACACTATCTGATATCAAAATTGTGTGGGCCACATAGTTAGCTGCTGGAAGAAGATTGCACAGACAACAACGGCATGACAAAATAACAACAACGATGCATTGAAGTATCTATAAGAAATACTATTTGACTGCAAGCAAGAACTGGTGGGACTATAAAATAAACAATAGAAAACGAAGGAGCTAAACTACCCTGGGACTTTAGAATTCAACAGACAAGTCCATGCCATATATCACCATAGACTTAACAATTGTTGATAAGAAAGACAAAAAAGCATGGATAGTGGATGTGGCAGTACCTTGAGACAGCAGAAGAGAAGAGAAAGAGTAATAATAATAGGTGCCTTTAGTGTAATCCCAAAACATTTCGAGCACCACTTGAACAGAATCAGCATTGTAAGATCACATTCGATCAATTGCAAAAGGCAGCTTTATTTGGAACGGCTTACATCCTGCGATGATACCTTTAACACCATCAAATAACAACTACCTATCCCAGGTATTTGTGAACGATTCGATAAATGGAAAAAATGCTAAATCTATCTGGCTATGTTATCAACCATTATTATGACAATAATACACACACAAACCCCATCTGAAATTATAGTGTACAGACTTGTAACTAAATTAATTAACAATTAAGTTATTATAGAATATATCTCCATATAACGGATCCTTGGTGCTCTCTGAACTTGGATATTTTCTTACAGACATTTCATTACCCAAACTAAGTAATGTCATCAGGTCTAGTAAAGACTGGGGTTTGCTCTCAATTTATATTCTAGTGACTTACCCTTTCAGTGTTGGTGGGGGTGGTCTTAGAGGTTCTTTAGTTGGGCTGTTTATTGTTGGCTTGTTTGGCAGTTCCTTAATTGGTGTATTGTTTACGTGATCATTAGTCTGATGTTAATCTTGGAGTTAATCTATGCTCATCTGGGTGCTGATTGCTGCTGGGAAGTTGTTTTGGTCTTTTTGTTCCCCTTTTGGCTTGTTGATTGTCTCTTTTGCATAGTATATAGATACTCTTTATGTCTATGTGTCTATTGATAGCTAATTTGTCAGTGTTTTTGGACTTGGCTTAGTCTAGGATGGTCACAATTTCTTAATTGAAACTATGATTAAGTCTGTCCATGTGTTGTGAAATTAAAGCGTTTTCATCATTTCCTCTGACTGCTAGTTCATGGATTCTGATCATGGATTCTGCCTATTTGTCTATGTAGTGGTTGCAGTCAGTACCCTGTATGTTGTAGATGACTCTTGGTTTTTTTCTGAGGCTGCTAGGTCTTTTGGTTTACTTACAATGTTTTGAAGGGCTTTAGTTGTCTTGTGTGCTATGCTGATTCCATGCAGTTGTAATAATCTGTTGGTGATTTCTGAGATATTCTTCTGTATGGCAGTGCTATTCTTTTTAGGGCTTGTGTTGGTTGTGCTTTATTGAGTTTGGTAGTCAGATACTTTTTGATAAAATTGCATGGATATTCATTTTGCTGGAATATGTTGTATAGATGCTCTTTTTCCTTTTTTGCTGTTCAAGGTTGCTGCAGTGAGTTTGTGCTCATCTAAATAAAGTTATTGCACAGTTTCTCTTGTGGAAGGTTGCTTTGGTAGTGGAGCACTTAGTTGTTGTGGATGGTTTTTCTTTATACTTGTGTTTCTAGTTTGCCATTGTGGTCTCTACTAATCAGGATGTTAAGGAAGAGTAGTGAATTGTTGTTTTCTTCTTTTCTGGTAAACTGGATTCCTTTGAATATGTTATTGATAGTTCTGTGGTGTCCTCTTATTAGTCCTTTTTTATTATAGTGAAGGTACTACTGGTTCGGCCTGGATCCACAAACTGGCAGCGGTGGGAGGCTCTGCCCACCCGCCCCAGATGCTTCTGTGCATGCGCAGAAGTGGCACGCATACGCAGAAGTAGCGCACATGCACGCAAACTGGTATCAACGGGATTTACAACCCATTACTGATCTGTTCCACTTCCATATTGTGGAATCGATGCTACCTAGTTTGGATAAGGAAACGTCTGCAAGAAAACAACCAACATCAGAGAGCATTAAGGACCCTTCATTTCAACCCTGAACTACAGGGCTTATTGATATCTCCCTATTCTTAGGAGCTTGTTGATTTATATTTCAGTGTTAATCAATAGACAGTGGTTGGACTAATTTTTAGCATTTTCAAATATTTTCAGAAAAGAAAATGCTTCAAATGAGAGCAAGTTAGGAAATGGCACAATGACAGTTCTGGTGAAATGTATACATTCATATGCGTAAACTGCATTACTAGTAATATGATTACTGATTAGCATATTTAGATTGTAAAACATTAAACATGAATCATATCAAAAGCAAGTGTTATGAAAAACATATTATTTAATCAAATGAGATGCCTTCTACCAACCAATGTAAAATAAGGTTTCTTAATTGCAACTGCTAGTGAGAGTTTTCATGTATTCAATTAGACCCTCAGTTTAGAAAATAATCTAATCAATTAAAAAATTGTGAGCTATAATACTGGAACAGTTCAAGATACACTTTAGCTTTATTTTTGTCACAATAAATAATGTGTCACAATGAGGAAATTGGGTCTTTAATTTTGGTATTCTAGGTATGGTAGCTCTAACCTGGATTATTGTTTATATATGACTTTTTTGATGTCAGTATAATGGAGTGCAGCTAGAAAGTAGCTTGCTCAGGTCACTGAGTTCAACCTGAAACTAACTAGATAAAATACAACATAAATTATCTTTATCCCAAATACTCAGGAAGGGTATGCTCTATTTCATATACACGTAATGATTTAAATTACACAGAAATTTCTCCAATCTGCTTCTCTCATGCTTTCTACTGACTCTTTTTAATAGTTGTCATGTTTCATTTTATTTCCCTCCATGCTATAAGAAAAATAATTACATGTAGAAATCTAAAATCAATTCTAAAAACTGATATACTATACATCAAACTATACAATATTTTATTTTATTTTATCTATAGCCTTGATTGCATTATATTCTAAATGAACTGAGAAGTTGTAAAGGAAACATACAAAAAATAAATCTGTTTTGTATCCCTACTATTCTTAACATTGGCTTAATGTCTTCAGGGTAGAGACTGTGGTAAATTCCGCAGCAAAGCTCAATATTAATGCCACTATTATCAACTAAATGAAACAAAATTGGATATTTCTCCCAATGTACATGCAACCTCTATACGCATGACATAAACAATGCAAAGTTAAGAAATTGTAAGTTCATTTATACTGGTTTGGACAGTTACAGATGATCTTTAGTCATGACATGTAACACTGGAAAATAAGAATTAAAATACAGATTATAGATATACCAGTATTAAAAAAGCTAGTACTAAAGCATTGGAACAGGAGCCTATGAAATACAGTATACATTTCTTTATCCATGTCTATAGAATGTGGTATAAAGCAAGGTCTTTTTCAGTGTTCTGTGTAAAGAGCATATAAATATATATAAGGGCAGCAAGTTGCCAAGTAACTGGGTTACTTGGGAATTTGGATAATTAGCAAGACTTTAAATCTGGCTTGATGACTATTAAAAAGGTCAGTACAATTATGCAGTACTATAGTTTGGCCCACATAAAACACATTAAATGAGTTTTCCAATGCCAAAATTATTCATGCCATGAAAATTTATATTTAATACACTACCAGAAGATGATAACCCTTCTTGCTACAGAGGTCAACTAGGTTTCTAAGTAAATAGAGAATATTGACTCTATGGGCATCTCCAAACTGCTGTCTATTTTTCTCTTTAGAAAATTTATAAATCAGTCAACAAACTCCCCAGTTCCATCTACCCAAAGAGTTTCATAATTTATCCTTAACTTGTTCATTCATTAAATGTAACACCAGTAGTCAGTACATCAAAATTTTCATAGTTTTCTCCTGATTCAGGTGTTACCAGAAAAAGAGAACTACATTCCAACAGCAAACTGAAGAAACTTTACCTGTAAACTTCTTTGACTGCTACTAGTATCTTCATACATTGCAATGTATTTATAGGTTGAATAAAAATAAAATCAAAGGAAAAAACAGTTAAGGAAAACAATCAAGGAATCCCAATTATTCCATAGCATTTGGAATGACTTTCCAACCAAATATCAACATAACTAGTATAGACTATCATAAAGTAATAAATTAAAACAAACCTATTCATACATGACTAAAAGTACATTTTAACTTATCTACTGCCCGTGCAGAGATTCATACCAATAGCCAGTCTAAAACAAAATTACCTAGTGTTCCTCCACCCTCACACATAGGATTTCATCCAGGAGGAATATGAAATTATGTGTGCGCCTTGCTGCATATGTTGGGACAGATTTAACTGACATTAAAAATTGAACAACCTCAGCATAAATAACAAGTCTAGTACAATCCAACAGCAACCCAAATATTCCTCCAGGGAATTCAGCCTGGAGGAATGTTAAGACTGGATTAGTACTTCAACTTGACCCCAGTAAACCAAATGCAGCAGCAACCAGTTGAAAGAAGAAGGAAAATAATCATGGATGAAAAGACCCCAACTGATCTATTCTTAAAAAGCAACCTCTTTAGCTAGAGATCATCTTGTTTGTTACTGTGACTTCCTTAGTAGGACATTTAACAACCGGCAGTGGTCAGATTAGTACCTTCAACATATTCTCAATTTCCTTTCAGTTCACTGCCACATATGTAAACACAACAACACATTTCTCAATCACAGGACCCAATAAAAGCAGCAGCAAAGCTTATCTTCTTTCTGCATACATAACAGAAACCCAAGACAGCAAACACCCAAAATAAAAGGAATCTTTGGCATCAAATGAGTCTTTGATAGAAAATGAGACTGACTATAAATCCCAGAGTTCCCATGAAGATGTTTACATATGAATTAGCTCTTATTATTTTTATGAAAATGGGACAATAAAATAGCTCTTGCTATGATATTTCCTAGAAAGAAAATAATCCTTTAATGCTGTTTATTTTTCAATATTATTTAACCGATTCATATTGTACTTGGAAGAAATATTTCGTAAAAGTATTAGATGTAACTTACATTATATGGTAAAAATATGAATATATTCAGTCTTATGTAGAGCTTCTGGAAACCTGTCTGGTCCTGGAAATAAAATGGTATGGTTTTTATGCTACAGAGCATACTTTCTCATCCTTGTAGATAAAAAGAACTTCCTTTCTCCTTTTTTTTTAAAAAGACCCTATCAAATAGGAAATATTTCATTTCAAAAATTTTGTCAGAAGCTCTCATGTATTCTAATAATTGGAATTAAAAAAAAATCTAGTGGCACATTTTCTTATTCCTGTAGAAGATATTCTTCTTATGGGGGGAGGGGGAGAGAGAAACAGAGAGAGTTTTCTTAATTGATTTGAGGTCTATGTTTATTTCTGTAGAAGCTGAAGCTATTTGTTACTTGCACATTACATCTCAAAGAAACGAACAAAATGTGTTTGAATTCATAGCAGAGAAATGCAAATGTTATTTAATAAATATAAAAGAGCCCTGGTAGGAAGATTCCCATAATTGGAATGTAGCAATTATTTCAAAGGAACAAAAGGAATGGAGAGATGGGAGTTATACTAATGCAGGTCTGCTTGGAGATGGGAATAGGTATAGGGGGCTAAATGTCAACATGTAAGTGATGATATTATGCAAGTACTACTACCTATATGCTTATGTCAGACGATATCATAAATATGCAATTGCTCTGTTTCTGTGCGTTGCACATAGACCATTAATTAGTATGAATTCTTTAGATATTATCTATGCACAGGACATTAATTAATATGCATTCCCATTGATAGTACTTATCAGGAAACAAAAGTGTGAATATAAATATATATATTTAAAAGAAAAACTTTTGAAAGGCATATGGATGTTAAGAAAGTTGTTTCACTCAGTCTTCAATGTTTATCTAGACTATAATCTTGAATTCAGATCTGTTTTGCTAGAAACAAGTGTGCAGTGTTTCTATGGTGATAATTTTTAATAAGCCTTTTGCCAATGAAAATATATGCGATAAAATGAACACAGATTTTTTTAAAGAGAAGAAGGCAGAAAAGGAAACCAAAATACATACATGGTATAAGGGGCCAAACTCAGGTACATTCATTAGTTACAGCTGTACCTTTCTTCCTGTCTCATATGGGATGGGAGGAGGTGTATACTTTTAGGAGTTCTGCATAGAGTGGAGTATAAACCTGCCCCCTTTTCATATTTCTGAGATCTGTTCTTCAAATGCTACAGCCGCTTTCTGTTAAGTGAAGAGCAATTTAAAATATATTATACATTTAAAGATTCTGCACCCAGCACAAACTCCATAACCTGTTTTTCCTTCTGAAATCCTGTGCCTTCCTCCTGTGCTAAGTTTCTAAACCAGTTAGGGGACATGGCTTTAAAAATTAATGTGTGTTATTATGAACAGAGAAGCAAGATTAATGGGCTGTGAAAATAACCTTGGGCAACAGGAGGAGGAAGAACTGCAGCCTAGACAATGGTCAGACAAAAGATACCTCATCCAGCAAAAGGAACAGGGGTGTGGAAAGCACCTTAGAAGAGGAACCAAGTTCCCCCTCCAGTTTTCTGGGAAGGGAAGGCATGAGAGGGGAGGACTGCTCTGAGGCAATATTTTGTTACTGTAATCTCACAATAAAGATAGAATTCGTATTCATGGTTTTGGTTTCTTGTTTGGATTCTCTCAAAGGACTCTCACGTAAAGACAGAAATAAGTCATTCCCTCACATGTTTGGATCTCATATATAATCAGAGAAACAGATGATTAAGCAAATATAGATTTTGACATTAGTTCCAATAGAAGAGAATATCTGTAGTTCAAGGTTGAACTTCAGAGTTTTTGGTGCTCTCAAACCTCGGTTGTTTGCTTGCAGATATTTCATTACCTAACTAGGTAACATCATCAGTACCAGTACTGATAATTAGTATTAATTTTCTGTTACCATCCACAAGTACATATACATATTTGCTTCCTATGGCAGTCCTCTTATTGTTTATATAGATGTACAGTACATAACGTGTGTGTGTGAGTGTGTGTTTGTTTGTGTGTTTGTGTATGTGTGAATTGAAAACTGTAAATTGGAAGAAATTGCATCTCAAGAAGTTCAAGACAGAAAAGTGTAAAAGTTAAAGGAAAGTTTAACTTTCCTGTCAGTCCAATCTAAACCTGTCAATACTGATACTGGGCATTGATCATCAGAGCCTGGAAAACCAAGTTCTGAAAAACCAATCAGTAGCAAGAAAATTCCTCTATCAGATGAACTTAAAAAAAGAAAGAATACAGCAGCTGTGTTTTGTCTTCGTTTTGATTTTTTTTTCCTCCTAAAAGGAAGAAATATTTTTTCTACAGATGGATAAATGCCAAGTAAGGAAGAAACATGAATCAAAAATGCTGGATTGTCATATAGCCTTAGTTGACATATTAAGTTTTGAGTATGTATATTGAAAAATCATCTGAGTCATACTGATTTCTTTATTTGCATTTGTTTTCCTATTTCCTTCTGTTCTTGTTCTCTATGTACATAATCTTGTTTGGAAAACAGTCGGTTGAGACAAATCTCTTCAAGTTAGCTTTGCCATTTTTCTTTTTGTTTTCATTTCTCCCTTTGACTTTCACTCACATTAATTGCCTAATCTTGTTATCCATAATAAAAGGCTTGAATTTCTTTACTGAATCAATCCACTCATTCTGTTACATTGACCACCAGGAGGCACCGTGTGACTGGTTTCATCCTTATTTGGAATACTCTTTATCTCCATTAAGCTAAGCACCTCGGAAAAGTCAAGGGACATATACTACTCAACTACTTGAAAAGTAAACCAATCCAGAGAGGGATTGGTTCTGGAAGAGAATGGATGGTGGAAGCAGAACGAGCAGGAGAGAGAGAAGATTCAATTACATGATTGTGGGTGAAGGATCTACAGAGTCTTCTTGGGTGTCATCATTTCCTTGTGCATTTTTGCGCAAGCACAATACAAAAACCATAAAAAGTAACTTCAAAATTGATCCTAAAAAAAAAAGAGTAGTTTAAATTTTGATTGATAGAAACAGGTCAGTTTTATTTCAAGGTAAAAAAAAAGGTAAAGGAGTCCCTTTACTGCACTAGTTGTTGCTGACTATAGGAGGCAGTGCTCATCTCCATTTCTGTAAGCCATTGACCCAGCAATGTCCAAAGACATTTCTGTTACATTCTCACCAAAGTGGTACCTATTTATCTACTCACATTTCTTTCAAGCCACCAAAAATACAGAAAAGAAAATTATACTCATAGAATACTCATAAGGATATTTAAATTCAACATGATTGCCCTTTTTTAATAGTGATGAATTTAAACATATACAGAAGTGTGTGTGTGTGAGATTTAAAGTATTCTGGTGTTTTCATGGTTTTGCTATAAGAGCTTGCTTTAAAGAGGCAGCTGCTTTAATGAGTCAACTTGGAAAAAGCTTGACAAAAATTATATTAAAACAGATCATATTTTTTCCCTTTTAAATGACTAAGTAGTTTTCTAAAAAGGCAAAAACCATTCTACCAGTTCCTCATTTTAGGGCTAACACATTTTTCAGAGTAGACAAGTAAAATGCAGGAATTAAAGTCAATGAAAAATGACTAATACACATTACGAAAGTCCAAAGGCTACCCATAGTGCACTCTACCCATGTTCAAATGATGGCCACTTATCCATTCTAAAGTGATGGTTGAAATATACTGGTATACACAGTGAATTCACTAACATTGTTGATTTAGGCCGTCCAACTTACGACATTCTTTTCCACCGAAGAAACTGTGCTGCAAGTCTGTGACTTGATTGGAATAATATGATCTGACTGAGTCAACCATTCCCTTAGCCCTATCATGTCCTCCCAGCCATCACATTAGAAGCTGAACAGCTTCTAAATCTTGACTTTTGGGGTGACAGCAAATGAAGAAAGGTAATAGAAGCCCAATAATTTGTGGCAACTGGATTGAGATTAGCAGCACTGTGGATGAAGTTGGTTGGTAGCATATATACCCCCTTCCAGCCCCTTTTCCATCTGCATTCACTACCAAGTGAAAAAGTGACAGAGCACCTAAGGAGTTCTGCCTTGTCTAGAACTTTTCTTTAGAAGTAGGGAAACAAATGTTAACACTGTATTAAACCACTCAGCCCTATTTGTACGACACATTAACCAAGGAGATTTAATTTAGCTCTAATCAACTACCTGGGATTAACTGACAGGTTATAGGTAAAATCCTTGACTCAGCTGGGTGAAAAAAAACCTTGACCTAGTTGTGTATGTCCTATGAACAGACTTGTTTTCAGAGAACCAGCTGTCAGTAATGGCCAAGATGTATGAAACATAATAGAAAACTTACTAAATCAAGTTGTGAGCAACCCTTGTCCCCCAATATTCCTTCCTTCTTTTCTCTACAGAATCACGTTGTTGGGAGGGATCGTTTAAGTCTCTGAATTTTATCCTTGGTTAGAATAATAGAATAACAGAGTTGGAAGGGACCTTGGAGGTCTTCTAGTCTAACCCCCTGCTTAGGCAGGAAACCCTATAGCATTTCAGACAGATGCTGATGGAAACCTGATTGAAATTTCCCTAGAAATATAACAGTTCAGTAAAGGGAAACCATCCCTAGTAATTTCTTCTATTACCCAACTTAATGTTTTAATGACTTAATTTACTCCAACTTTCATTCCAGCATATAATTCCCATTTTCCTTGTTGCCTTTCTTTATATTTCTTCCAGTTTGACCAAATTAGGTGCCGCCTCCAAACCTGGATACAGTATCAGTCCAAGCCTGAACAAATGTCATACCCAAGCCTAGAGATAGCAAGATCCAGTTGAGTCCAGTCCTTTATTTGCTTACACTTAATGAACAGAATCTTGCCAAACTAAAGCTATAATCTTCGTACCTACTAGATATATCCTGAGAGATTCTAGAGGTAGGCTACACTGAACCACTTCTCCCCACCCTCATCCAGCTACAGTCTGTGCAGTCTCTTAATCTGGACTTCTTTCTGGGAAGGTCCTGTGTTGCCAGAAATCTCCCCCATTGCTCCTGCAGGTGCACATTGCATCACAACATAATGGTCCTAGTGTTGCTGAGTACAGATCTGTTGAGATAAGGAAAAAAGTCTCCCTTCTGACTCCAGTAGTCTCATGGGGTGGACCACATCTCAGGAAAATCCCCAAAATTTTCCAGGAGCAGAACAGAGATGGAAGGCAGGGCATAGGGTAAAAAATATTCTAGGTTACATGCTGATTAAGTTGTACGTCGTGCAAGAGTCTATTAGAGTGTGCAACTGTATTTCTACTTGAGTTTGAAGAGTAACATAAATGCCTAGATATTTGACTATAATTCCACATGTCTAGGATACACTTGATTTCTGAGTGCCCCTTGAAGTTAAGATTCATTGTTTGAGTGACACCTTTTCTGACAACCCAGATATGGAATTGCAAAAAAAACCTTCACAAATACTTAGTCCTCCATTGATATCTAAACAGTCTGCATTAAATCAAGTGTGGGTACCAATGGAAGACTTACAGTAAGAAACTGGCTGAGTAAAAGGAGGAAGGAAAGAAATCATTATTCACTTTTGTTCTTCCCTCTTCCTACATCCTCACATAAGATATATCAGCAGTTGAGGATATTTGCTGACTGGGTTTCGTCATAATTACATCTGACAGTCCCTGTTTAAGTTGGTAAATGAAGCCTCTTTTTCATGCCAGGCAACATCCTAAACTAATAGCTGAAAGTCAGTGTCCTTACCTTATTGGAAGTGAAGGATTTCACAGTTGGTGGTCACTTGCTTGACTAAATCATTAATATTAATCCTCAGGCAACAAGGCAGTTACTCAGTAATGAAGGTTTGTGGCTGCTGCAGCTGCTTTAGCAATGACTGCCAGACTTTGGGTCAAGATTGTTATGGGACTTTGTGATAGTGATCGATTTTGTTCTATCTAGTAGTTACCTGGTTTATTTTGGGGTAAACTGATCTATCTGTATCACAAATTGATTCAAGGCACAGGCTCTTTTGTAAGACTGAGAATATAGGTAGAAAAATATAGGTAGTAAAATTTTGCTTTCAGACTTCATGCCAAGCATGGCAATAAATCTGGTCTTTCCAGACACTATGAAACTCACAGATGTGGCACAATCAGATTTACTGCAGATAAAGTACAAACCATATACACACAAAATATCCAAACACAGAAACCTCTGTACATACGTTTTCTCCAAGGTTTAAATTTTACACCTTTCCCTCCTGCCTTTCAAGGCAATGGCTACTTTTCCATTATCATGGCCTTGAACCCCAGAGATACTTGCTCAAAGTTTATATAACAGTTCCTCCTAGCCTGCTGGTTTCTGGCTCATCATTTTTAACATTTATAATACTTATCAAGGAAGGCAAGGATAAAATAAGATCTACCGTAATTAAATCCACATTTGCTGTGGTTTTAAATACATTCTAAATTCATAAATAAATAAGTTCTAAATTCATCTATTATTAGTTCCCTTGCCTCTACTTTACTAGTGAGTACAATTGATATAATTCCAGTGGTAATCAGTTTCCCTGGGAAATAAGGCAAGACTTAAGCAAAACAGAAACACAGTAGATATGAAGTAGAAAAATTTATTCAAAGATAAGTGTCCTGCTGATTTCAAAAGGAATATCAATCTCCTCAAAGAATGGGATTGACAGCTTTGGGTACTCCTTGCTTTAAATGACTAAATCTGTTCTGATCACAATTAACATTGCATTAACATCAGTTGTTCCTCTAGCTTTTTTTAGTAGAAATAATAATCCTCCATAATTTATTAGAAATAATAAATCCTCCATAATGTTTTACTTTATTTTCTTCAGAAAAGTATACTTGCTGTTATCAAGCAATATAGTATGTCTAGATTAGGTTAACAGAATAACAGATTAGAAAAATATGCTTAACAAAATTAAATAAAATTATCTGAAAAGGTTTTCTCGCTTTATTTTTAAGAAATATGTTTTATTTACCCCATTATTTTTAAGAAAATGGTAGCAAACTCTTTTCCACTAGTTGCAAATTGGAAGGTGCTGGAAATTTTCAGTCCCAGAAAACACTACATAGCATTAAAACCAACATTATTTTATGTACTTACCATGGACAGTAGATACCAAGAGAATTGTGAAGAACAGCAGCAACTGTGATGACCACATGACTGTGGCCCAAAATATAAGGTTACTTCAACAGTGGAAGTTTTCAGAAGAAAAATATAAAGATTTCTCTCTGATGGTAATCCTCTCAGGGATATTCACTTTATCGCAATTCAGTGAAGCAGGTGTAGAACAGAATAAACTAGCTCTAAAACCAACACCTTCGACAAACGTCCAAAACTCAAAACCTAGAAATAAAAATAGAAGTTACAATTAATTTAAAAGGTAACTGTTGCTATTCAGCTCAACATAACCACTGTAATATTTGATTTAAAACTGTATCAAGAAGTCAAGAGCATATTTGGATATTTTGTTGTTATTTTGTTTTGATAATCAAAACAAGAAACATGACAAGGTCAAACAGTATTGTTCTGCTTTCATCATATATATGAATACACTGTATGTTCCAGAAAATCTTGACATTATGGGTTTAAATACATTTGATTGTTGGAATTACCATAGCTCTTTGGCTGAAAGAGATTTGAGAACAGCCAGGAATGAGAGAGAATAAGTAGTTGGGAATAGGGTGAGGGAGTAATTAATTTAGGTATATATGTAAATCACTTTCTCAAGTGATTATATTAAAATATCCTGAGATAAATTCAGATTCTTAGCAACTATCAATATATTATCCTAATGAGATAAGCATTAGGGGGATCTTTAAACAGTCAATTCAAAACTGTGTCAGTATGGACCAATATTAAATGTCAATTTTTAAACAGTCATCAGATTAAAGCAGTACTTTTGTTACTATCTTCTTTATTCTGCAGCTATTTATTTCATTGTCTCTCAGACAGCTGTTATAATCAGTCAAATAAGTACGCATTTATTTTAGGTTCTTTTTTTTATTCAACTATTATGGCATATGCCATTATAAATCCAGACAGAGGTTATCGGCAGCAGGATGACTTCATCAGAGAGATCAAGTGAGCATTGCAATGTTCCACCCCTTATGTACAGTGCATTCAGAAAGTATTCAGATCCTTCATTTTTGTCAATTTTGTGATGCTGCTGCCTGTTTCTATAGTTGTTGAAATTCAGTGATGTCAAATCGTTAGAATATGCCATGTCATGAGGACTGTGCCATTTTGTACTTTTGTCATGACATCACACTCAAGTTTGTATAGGGCAGTTTGGTACCAATATTCAGAAAATTTGAAAAGTAAAGTGTTTTTCTCCTTTTCCTGACTTTATACCAATCATTTTTATATAGAACACAGATGTATCATTTTTCAATATTGCCTCAATGAAGACATAAAGCTCTGATTTTTTGTGGCTTTTGATAATTGGCAACCACACCAGAATAAACCTGTGCGAAATTATCACTAGCATTCTTCAAAAATATGTACTTGATTTCAATAATTTCAAAAGACAGACATGATACGTGAATGGGCAATAAAACAACAACATTATCATCAAAAGCAAGAAAACACAGCATGAATAACCAATCAAGTCAGTCTCGACCTCTGGTGACTGCATTCTTGGGAGCTGTTTGCCCTTACCTGCTTCCTAAGGCTGGAGAGAGGGACTGGCCAAATGTCACCCTTTGTACTTAAAGTGTGATGAGAACCAGGTGCCTCAGTTTCTAGACAGTTGCCTTAACCACTACACCAAATGGTCTTTCCTCCTAAACCTTTTATCTACTTTTTATTCAGCACCTATGCACAGTGAACTGTAATGCAGATCTACATCCAACCTTGATAGTTGATGGTTTTTAAAAAAATCTACAGATCACTTTCAAAAAAAGTATCATAATCAAGCTGGCTCGGCTGAAAAAGTGGCACACAAGAATCTGCCTTCTCTTATGACTTTGGAATCCTCGATGAAGGTTGTAAAATATTCCAAAAGAAAGAGAACTTGTGTAGTTAGAAGTAGACACTTTAATTTAAAAAATAGCTCTGAAACATTTGAAATTATTATTATGACAATATTCTGGCATAAAGTCCTACACAAATTTGGCTGTGACAGCAAAATAAATCCTACAAAAACTAGGCCTTGATGTTATGTCAAGAAAGGAATTGCTTTCTTCTCCTGTCACTTTTGTTCATAATATCTGTAACAGCTTTGGGAAAAAAATGTCAAAAAAGGAAAGAAAATTATTCCCCATGTGGGAATCTCATATTCAGATAAAAGATCAACAGCAGAGACACAAATCAATTTTCCCAGATAGAAAATATCACTGCAGGCTAAGTAGAAGAGACATGTTCAGGATGGAAATGTATAACATTAGATTAGAAAAACTTTAAGTTGTGAAAGTATCTGTTTTCCCGGCAAGGCTGGCCCAGGTTTCCCAAACTCAGGATTTTATAAGAAATGTTGATCCAACATCTCTAATCCAACAGAGCTTCAAATTTATCTTTCATGAGAATGGAAACTTTTCATTTTCTTCCTAAATATGATGGAGATCAATGGAATAGTTCTAAGACCATAGGAAGACAATTTACCATAAGGAACTGATTGAAGTTTTTCCAAATGTTGGAATAACTTTTCACCTTTTTCTAATTTGGTCTATTTTAAACTATGAAAGATAAAGAACTGTCTGCACACTATCCTTGATTAAAAATAAATTATAGTCGCCAACACTGCAGCCAAGACTCTCATCTATTATCTGATCTCTTTACATAATGGGATCTTCTGAGAGAAATGTTATTTGATGACTTTACATCCAAATTTCCTGAGAAGAAAAATCAGAAAAGGAAGCTATATATTTTTTAATAACCCGAATAAAGACATAAATGGGCGGTGCACAAAAATGTATTATATTAATCATGGCAATATAATAATGTTCATGGTTAACAATCTTCCTGTGTAATTATCAGCTTTTAAATCACAATATCTGGGAAAATCATATGCTTACAATAAGAAAATTAAAATGTTTGGAGCCATTGGGAAATTTGGGGGACTATTTAAATGTTAAAATAGTTGCTGAATCTGTTGGCTCTGCTTTAGGCTTTCCTAAAATCATCCTAAAATGTCAGTATTTTGTGTGTATTTCTTAAGAAATGTAATTTTCTTAGGAAATGTAATTGACTTCTATCATAAAGCTATAAAACCAATTCACCAATTGTTTTATAATTCAGTATGCTTCTTATAAGGGACACTTCAACAACATTTGCCAAGAATAGCCAACAAACAATAGAGAAAGATTAATTCATCTTCCCTACCCATCACATTTGGAAAAACTTTAAAAACATTACATTTTTAAAAAAATTGGGCAGTCTGCATTGTTGCACTCAACCATTCCTTCCTCTGTACTTTAAGATAAAAATAAAAAAAATGTTCTACCTTTTTGCAGTTTTCCAGTATGATATAGTTAAGATGTATAAACTTCACTTTGGAATGAGCCCTGTGTCAAAGTGAGATTCCAACTTGTTCCAATTTGAAGCAAACTATTTTCCAAGCCAAACTTTGATGTAAATATCTGCTCTATACAAGTAATGCCAGCTACTTTCAAATGCCTGGTTCTATGCTTTCCCTCCCAACCAGCCATTCCCAGTATATGTTTTATTTTAGTCCTGTACATTTTATCTTATGTAAACCTCTGAAAAAGTCGTTTTAGTTGTCTCCAAGTTTTTAGCCAATGTAGTTTTAATAATCCTTGAAGTTAAGCCTATCTACTCTTTTTATACTTTTTATTTTATTTTTGAAACTTAACTGTTATAATCCATAGCAAAGTGATAGTAAACCATCCTTTGAAGTAATTATAAATCCATGCTTTCATTCTAGGGATAATATACTGTATCTTGTGTATAGGCAGATGACACTGGTATTGAAAAACTGTAGAAATGCAAAAATGGAAAAGGAGATATCAAAAATAATGGAGCCCATTGGTTTATCCACTTATTCATAAGTTAATCAAACCCTTGAAAAGTCTGAAAGCATCTACACACTCATCTGGCAATAAGATTAATTGAAAGTAATATTTGCTTCTGTGCCTACACATGAAAGATTGGGCGAAAAGTGGCATATGATTAGGACTGGGCATCTTTTACTCTGTCTCAGTGTGAGAAACCTGTTCCCTCTCTTATGCCCTAACACTGACAACTTCAGACATAGGCACACCCTTCCAGGGTCATTTTGTAGTGAGGTATCAGAAAGTATAATTCCCTGAAACAAGTCCCGTGTGAAATACCCTGTATGCCATAAGCCCACAAAAGAGCTGTTAAGCAGGATTCTTTCAAAGCAGCAATGCTTTAGAGTTGTGTGGACAAGCCCATCCCTCCTTTGCCCCCTGTGTGGATTGAGGGTTTCAAAAGAGCACTGAACCAGAGGTCAAAAGTAACTTAGTTGTTTGATGAGCATGTTTTGGATAATAGTTAGCTTTCTTTTATACAAAGCCCATCAGAATGAAAGCCTATATGGGAACAAATTCTCTATACCACTGGAAGGATTTGGCAAGAACTTTCCAGGAGGTTCAAGATAGAGTTTTAAACCTCTAAAAATTCTGTCCTTTATTTTTAATAAAATAAAATTAGAATTAAGTGTTAAAGTAATAAATATAGGGAAACCCGCTTTCTATGTCTATGAAATCTGGGCAAGCAAGGCATCCTGGATGTCAGAATTTGCCACAGAAGAAAGGCTGAATGGTTCAGTCCTGTAGCCACGTTTTTCTGCTTTAAAAAAATACTACTTTTTTTTAAAAAGCCAGACTTTTATGATTCACTGGGGTGCAATGATTGTTGAAAGGAAAGATGTGGATTAACAGGAGGAAGGAAGAGAAGATGGTTTAACATAAAAGAAGAAATATTGGTTGTTGTTTAGTTTAAAACTTTATCTAATTTCTGTTCAAAGTACAAAGCTTAGTATGTAGGTGAGAGAGAGAGTGCTGCTTAGGATATATTTGTTTAATTTATTTTCATATCCATTTGTATTTAGTTACATAATAGCTGAGAAATAATATATAATGGGTAGAGTAGTGTAGTGTAGTGTAGTGTGGACTTGAATAGAATAGAATAATAGAATAGAATAGAATAGAACAGATACAAAAAGCCTAATATCCTATATTTATTCAGGGAAGAAGACAGAGGAAAGAGGGCAGCAAAAAATAATAATATGATCCACAGCATTCAGACAGGAAAAATCTGGTGAAGAAATTGGTTTAGAGTTTTCTTATTTCTTCACTCTTATCTAGTGGTCACACCGAGTTTGCAGCTACCTCTGACAATTGTACTCAAAAATATATTTTATTCATATTTTCTTCTTCCCCCTTCGAAGTGAAAATAAGTCATAACATTCTGGGAGTATCACTCACCCACTCATGGCCTGACCCATTTAAAAAAAAACAGAAATAAAAGTTTTAGTATAGCTAAACCTGTACCTAAACATCTTGCTAGCCCCTTATTGATCCTTGTAATTTCTCATCCTGCTTTCTCACCCTTTTTTATCTATTTTAAAATTTTAGATGGAAACCTATATGATATAAAACAAACCCAGGCAACCAACAAATACAAAAATAAAACATACAATTAAACCTCTTGTGTTGCCATAAACCCATCCTCTCAAAAACACTCCCTTCCCATTCTGGTCCAACACCCCCAAACTGTACAACGTTGCATTTTGGACCAGTTGAAATTTCTAAATGGTCTTCAAGACCAACCCCAAGTAGAATGCACTGCAGTAGTCCAAATAAGGAATAGACATGAGTAGGGCTTCTTAGTCCAAAAACAGGTACAATTTGTACAAAAGATGAATTTGTCCAAAGCCTCCCCCCTCCAACCTCTGTTCCTCTAGCAGGAATCATGACTCCAGCACTTCCTATATTTGATTATTTCTTTAGCAAACTCTCCTGTAGTTGTAGTGATTTGCAATTTGGGTAGATATATATCAACTCCTTGTATATGAAATTGAAGAAAATTTGTACATATTCTGTTTTATTTTCTGCTAATACTTGTATGTTTATTTCATTCTTAATCGTATCCACAATAAAATTTGTTCAGATAAATGACAATAGCCATATTATATAGACCATAAGTTAGAAACATTCAGAGGAGGGGGAGACTACTAGTGTTCGTTGATACTCACTTTGCCTCTTCTATTGTTCAGAATAACATGATTTTCTCCATTTTATGCTCTTCAATTTTTGTTTTAATTTTAATGAGAGACTGTAATCAGCAGGTCAGCTAGTAATGTTCATGGCTGAATGAGGACTTGATCCTGTGTGTAATCAATCTAAATACAGTGTTATACCTATTGCCTCTAAATGTAAATGTGTCCAGAATACTACTGAACAGTGATATTGTCTAGTATTCTTTGCAAATAACACAACAGATGCAAACAGAACAGGCTTTGGTCTCTCAAAATTGATGTTATTTACTGCTTAAGTCTAAAATAAAAAAAAATATTTAAAAAGACCAGAAAGTTTGAGCTTAACCTTCTTCTGTATTCTGTACAACCTACAGGTGATTCCTTATTCCTATCCTATACATTCACTTTAATTACTATGGTTTATTCTTATTTTCTTAAACATTCTTCCCATTGTTTTTATTCCTTTCCATTAAGTTGTGTCTGGTTCTTGGAGACTGCTTGAGCAAGCCCCAGTTTTCTTGGTAAGGTTTTTCAGAAGTGATTTGCTATTGCCTTCTTCCTAGGATTGGGAAAAAGTAACATTTTTGTAATATGAAAAAAGTATACAGTTTTGAATGTAGTGCCAAAACCCCCACTATACTATTATAAATACAATAAAAAAGAAAAAAAATTAAAATAGTATGTAAGCATTTAATTTCAGACTTTTCTTCTTCTTGCTATAAATCTATTTCTTCTCATTCTAACTTTATTTACAATTATACCTTCACATTCACTTCTTTCTTTCCAAGGGTCTACATTAAACATCTCTGATCTCCTCCCCCCCACTTTTCCTTCCACAATCTCTTACTTTAAAATAATAATTACAGTCAGGGGTGGGTTCTGTGGGCGTGTGGCTTATTTTGTGGGCGTGGCTTGATGGTTGTGTGACTGGGCGGGCATGACCAACTCAATGTCACTCACGTCAAGGGATGCCTCGCCCTCCCAGCCATTCCTTGTCACACCCAGCCCCAACGTATTTATAGTTCTGTAAAAACGTTGTTCACCTTTTTTCACCTTTATTATATACATACTATAGATGTACTTTCATGGACCACTGAAAGGAGGAAATGGCTCACATGCTTTGCCCAGTGACAGTCAGGGGGCTTTTGAGGGGCTGCCAGAAAGAAGGGGGGACAATGTATTTTCCAAAGCACCAGAAGCCAAAACAAGAAGCAATGGATTGTTCAAAACAGTAATTAGTATTATGGCTA
>JANHFT010002921.1:128603-145110 GCA_032467955.1 Pseudoxenodon macrops | reverse complement strand
ATTGCTCTGCGGCAGGCACCCAGGACATTTGCTGCCCGCCCTCCCTGGGCTGCCCATGTGCATTGCAGCGAGCAGCAGTCTCTGCTCCAATGGTGACAACGGGAGAAGGAAGAAAACGAACATTCCGGGACCGGGAAGGCAATCGGGCATTCCAGGATTGCTGCACATACGCACTTCATGTGCAGCCCTGGGACATGTGCAGCAGCCTCAGAATGCCGCCGGCACCACCCCTCTCAGCAACAGCACAGCAGCTGCGTCTCCCATCACAAATCATCAATTCGGAAGGACAGCCGGCATGGGGAAACCACCGGGAAGGGTGCGTGGAAGGCAGGGACGCATGGCAGGACTGTGGGGGAGTAAGCTGCTAGCTTCCTTCCCTGTGGCCCACAGCCGGGCAGCCCAACATGCTTTCCTGCCTTCGTTGCTGCTCGGAGCTCCAGCCTCAGCGGTGGTGGAAGGAAAGCTGCAGAGAGGTGGCAGTGGGGCTCTGCGATGGTGGCCCTCAGCCAGCACGTGGGGGGAGGAGAGAAGGAAGAGGCCTTTGCCTCTTCCTTCTCTCCTCCTCCCACATGCTGCGTGAAGTCTCTCTCCAAGTGCTGGCGTGCTTCGCGGTCTACACGAGCCTGGAGAGTGGTGGCAAGGAAGGCCTCTCCGGGCTCGCATACACTGGGAAGCCTGGCAGTGCTCTCAGTAGTTTCTTGCCACCCCGTACAGTCCATGCCCCGCACTTTACTTACCTTTAGGCAGCCACAGGAGGAGGCAGCAGTAACGCAGGCAGCAGATGCGAGGGCAAGGACAGCAGAGGAAGTGGGCCACGTGGTGACCATGTGGCGTGGAATATATAGGGCTCAGACTCAGAGGCGGGGTGATTAGCGAGTCAGCGAGTGGCGGCCAGGGCAAGCATAGTGCAGATTGGTGGGGCCAGCGAGTGATGACTGGATGCACAGGGTGGCGGTGGGGGGAGCGAGCTGAACCGGCTTGGGGGCATGGCCAGGCTGCTGTTACTACTGGTTTGGAGAACTACTCCCTACGTTTACTACCTACTCTATAGAACCGGTCCAAACTGGTAGGAACCCACCTCTGATTACAGTCCTTTCAAGTGTCTGAAAGTTCCAGGCCTCTCACCAAGCTCCATGCTACTCTTTGAGTCTTCTGACTTTGCTCCACTGATATCAATCAAGATCTCTTGTGCTCACTACCACACCACCACTCATTGACTGTATTGGGTGACTGACTCTCATGCAAACAGGAGGGTTGGTGTTGAAATGGGGAAGGAGATGTGGTCATTTTTCTTTCAGCACTGTATTTCCCCCTTCCACAGGGAAATACCTTGATACCCACCAGTAGATTTTGATTGGTTCCCATCATTTCCAGAGCAGGGTGACCAATTGCACTTCCAATATCTAGAGATTGACAGGTACATAGAAGTACATGTGTCTAGGAATATTATCTCTGTGTGGCTGAGCACCTAAACCACCTTCTGCATATAAAACTGGTGCCAGAAAATAAAATAAAAAATTGATCTAGGGCAACGGAATGTCTAAATTCACGTGTTGCATTAAGCCATAGTTTATTTAACAAACTACAGTATATAGTATTTGAAGACTTCACACATTATATTATAAAGAACAGCATAAAAATCCATCAGTAGATGTATTCATAAATAAAGTCAGACAAAATAATAACACTAGAATATGGCATATTATGTGAACTACAGTTCTTTAATTATACGTGATATAATTTGAATTTATGGGACACTTGAAGGAAAAGAATCCACAGTAGTATCAAAATAAGTATGATGACTTTTTTATTATAATGTTCATGTTTATTGTAACGGTGAATAACCATTACCACACTGGAAGTAATGATTCAAAAATAATTATTTCTGTATCAATTGTTCACTCCTATGCAGTATATTCAGAAGTAATTTCAACCGAATTCAATTACTTTATTCCTAATAATTATACAGAATTGTAGATATATTTTGTTGGAGGTCATTATTAGCATAGCATATGTTTACTGCAGAAATATTTTTAAACAGGAAAATGAAACCCTTTCAGGGAATCAGATGTGTATAGTTCAGATTTCAAAACAACTAAGGAGTCAGCATTACCTCCTAAATATAAAAGAAAAGGCATCATAAAATGGCAACCCAAATGCAAATTACAAGGTTGGTTAAGCAAATACAAAAATACCATTTGCTACCGCTCAGGAGTATTGGGTTTTTTCCCCTTTGTTTCACTCCATCTCCCGCCCTCGCCATCCCACTCTAAGTTACCGAGAGAGCCTGCTGCATTTGCCTGAGAGCACCTGATAAAAAACAAGGCAGAAATCAATAACACATTTATAAATGAAACTCATTCCCACCTATTTGCCTAATTAACACCAGCATACTTGCTAATGAAGTACTTTACAATAGCCACTTATGAAAACTGAGTGACAGATTGGCAAGTTGTTTGCTTCAGGCAATAGGTATTTTTCCAAGACTTGCATTCGCAGACTTAAATTTGTCCCTTGTAGTGTGCATATTAAATATTTGGATCTATACAATCCACAAGTTTTCAAAAGTATTTAATTCAGTTCCTTTCATTCCCATTTAGAAATTCTTTTGCATCACTAGGGAAGTTTGAATATCCAACGTATTTCTCATTAATGTTAACAAAGACGTCAACCACATTTTTTCTTTATTGAATGATTGCATGATATCTGTGTGTGTCCATGATAAATATTTATCTTTAATCCAATATATTTTTAAAGACCTGTAAGTAAGTGGAGATTCTAATGCAAACCTGCTTTCTCAGACGTAAATGCCATGATTTTTAATGTTTACTCCACAAGGATTGAGTTATTAGACTTTTCTTAACAGAGGGGATGATAGTGAACTGCAGAATTAGAAGTTTAAGAAAGAATAATGGAATGGGAAAAAGAAATAACATTCCATAAACTAATTTTCCTCTCTTCTTTCCAGAAGAATAATTCAAACTTATACATCAAATATACATTGGTATATTTCGTTAGATGAGTAATGAGCAGGTGTGTGTTAAGACGTGGGGAGATGTACTTTTCATTTGCTGCTTTCATCCTGCAAATCCAATATGAGTATCATTTGGAAAAGACCTTATATGTTATTCTTTTATATGCTCTATCCGAAGGCAGCAATTTCAATGCTTTAGAAAAAGCATTAAGATAAAACGGAGTGACAAGACAGAGAATTATCATATTTAAATAACTGCTACTACCTTCTAAATTTCCTTTTCAAGAATAATTGCCAAGGCCTCACTCTTTCAGTATAATCCTGGATTTGAATAAGGCTCTTCATGATTGCAAAGACTGAGTAAACTGTTTGGTTTACTCAAAAATACGTCTCAATGTATTCAGTGGAGTCAACTCCCAGAAGTATGTGTATTTATTTTAGTTACCCTTGATTTTAGACAAAAGACAGAGAAGTGGCATTCAGTTAATACAAGTAATACTCCCTACTCCTCCACCTCCAGATAGAGTTGAGCGGTGAAGAAATAATAATATATATTAAACAAAACTTCACAAACATAGTGAAAAGGTTTTTTTTTTAAATCTTTATCATGGGTATTTCACTAAAGAAAGGTAGAGTAGTTCTCCTTTTTTGGTAGAGGTTGTTGGTGTTGTGTTTGACTTCAAATCATTGTTGACTTCTGGCAACTGCTGGGCAAGTCCCGGCAGTTTTTTGGCAAGAAAAGAGGTGCATATACATTCTTGTATCGGACTTTGGGATAATGGACCTTGGAAGTTTTCTAGTCCAGCTCCCTGTTCAGGTAGGAAACCCAATATCATTTCAGAAAAAGGTTGTCCAATCTCTTTTTATGCCTGCCTGTTTTCGTTCATTCGTTTATTCATTCATTTATACTTAGGAATTCTCAGTAGCACCATCAGAAGAACAATGGTGGTTCTGTAAAATAGACAGATATGCCTGATTTTTTATTTTCCTGCAGCTTCATGGATCACATGCTTTGAGTGGGTTGGTGGAGAAATTGATATTGTTAAGGTTTCCTCATGCTTGCAACTTACAGAACCATAGCGCTGGAAGGGACCATTCCAGCCATCAAATCCAACTCTCTGTTCAGTGCAAGAATGTAAATATAAGTATTGAGGGCAAACAGTTGTCACGAGTCTACTTGAGTAGTGAAGAGGAAGTCATCTGTCATACTGCTCTTACAGTTATTGTCCGCCCCCCAATTCAATTGGAATCTGTTTGTCTGTAACCCAAGTCCATTATTCCACACCCTGCAATCTACACAGAGCCAGAACAGGCTTTGACTTTCTTCTATGGGATATTTTTTTCAGGCATTTGAAGAGTGATATCATATTCTCCTGCAGTCTTATCTTCTCAAGGCCAAATATCTCCCCTTTATTCTCTCTGCATAGGACGGAATTTCTAGTCCCTGGATTATCTTTGCTGTCATTCTCTAAACGTGTTCCAGTTTATTTGAAATCTTCAAATTGTGGGTTCATATACCAGATACAGAGCTCAATAAAGCAAATAAATTGATCTAACTGAAGCAAATAAAGGATCACTACTTCTCATTATTTATAAATTCTGCCATAGGTGTAATTTATGGGTCTACTGTGGTATAGAAGTTAAATGCTACCGTAGGAGAGAGGAGACACGATTTCTCCTCCTTCTTTAGGCATAAAGCAAGTTGGGTGACTTTGGACCAATCTTTCCCCTTAGCCCAAATTGGTTTTAGATTCTGGCAGGGTGTGTGTGTGTTACTGAGTAATTCTCATGTTAACTCTACAAGTCAAATTTCTAGATATAAAAATGGAATTTATTTGGAGAAAGAGAAATATGGGTGGGGGGGCACACACAAATTTCCAAAGGAAATCAATACAGTCAGCCTTGCTAAATAAGTTATTATGTTTTTTTGGGGGAAATATTGGGATTCACCACTTGTTCAACATTCACTGCAAAGATGATAGTTACAAAGTGATGATCTGGGCCTCCTAATTTGATCTCTTTGTGCCTCTTTGTCTTTTTTTTTCCTAGGAGAACTTTACACTGCAAACCTGATCCTTAAGAAGAAGTACAATCCAACTTGAACAGGTATGTATTCCCTATCCTAAACTTCAGTACCCAGAATCTGAAACTACATTTGTCCACCTTTAACATTAGTTCATTCTCCCACATGCAGGAGATATTCAGAGGTATTCAACCTTCGTAGCTCACAGGAAAGATGAGCATCCTTGAGTATCATCAGCACATTCATGACAACCTTCCCAACTATTTCACATAGCTACCAACAACATGGGAGACACTTTCCAGGATATTTCCCAAAGGCTGTGATTGCACCAAAAACTCCCAGTGCAATTTTCTGCTAGTAGAGATGTGAAACGAATTATTGCAATGTGGCAATTTGAACTTCTACTATGGCAAGACCTCCAGAAAAATATCACACTGAATGGTAACCAAAGCGATTCATCAGTATTAACAGATCACATTCGCACTTCCTCTCTCATCTCTCAACATAGATCATCCATTAGAACAACTAGACTTCCTCCATCGTAAATCCAGATATAAAAGCAGGTTGAAAATAATTTAGACAATCCGTTCATAGAATTCAAGAGTGCAAATGCCATAGCATGTAGGGCTTTGGTGTAAGGATCTTGAGCCCTTTGGAATGCATAAGATACAACAGTTCAATTTTTTGCATTTTGATATTTGAATGCGATTAAATGGCAACATGGACACCTTAAGCCTGGTAGAAAAATGTACCCTTACTCTGCTAACCTCTCTTCAAGTTCTACTTCCATCTGTTTAAAAAAACACACACACAACCCAAACGTTGCACTATTTTCTCTTTATCAGTAGAGGGAGATATAAGCCAAAAGAGATAGAGGGAGGGTGATAAAGAGAGAAAAATTCACTATAGCTACTGATGAAAATAACAGCCCAAGCTTCTGATAATTTAAATTTTACTATTATAGAAATAACAACACAAATTAAATTAAAACAGTAAAATGAAACATGAGCCTGGCCAATGTTGCTTTATGAGCTTCAGCATATCACACATAATTTGTACATGTCAAACAGAAGGTGTAACTCCTTGACCTAAAAATTGGGAGTGGCAGCCCACTACCTTCTTCATCACATTGCATATATAAAAATGTTTCAAATTGGCAGTGGACTCTTCAGCAATGGCTTCACTACTGCCTCCTTGTAAAGCAGTATGAATAAACTCTTGTCTGAAATAAATAACTATTAATCAGCAGATTAATAGTTAACTGGCAGCACAGAGTCTTGGGGGTCTTTATATTTAGTTTTGGGCAAGGCTTCAATTTATAAGTAATAGTTCAGATAGATCCAAGAGCTTCTCTAATTCCTTGGAGATAAACTATTTAATGGGCTCAAACAGATTTCATTAACTACTAAAGTTACAGTATTATTCAAATAATATAAATACAGTACAAACCAAACAGATTTTACATGAAACTTTTCATAGCTAATGTTTTTGAGTGCTACCAGAACTAATAAAGATCAGGTCATTGTTCTGATCATCTAACAGGAATTCCTTTGGTGATTCTTCATGGAAGTAATCAAGGAATAGCCCCAGCTTCTCTTCTATACCATTCTAATCAAGGAAGAGATCGTATGACTCTGCCTGGATCATACTTAATCAGATTCAGTCTTGGACCTGCACCATGATTGCTGTGCTGCCCTGCTCCCCCCTCTCTCGCTCACACTTACACACTTATACACACACACACACACAGAGGGAGAGTTCTAAAGGTTCATTTATTCATTCATTTCAACGTCCCCAAACAGGTCCTCAGAAAGTACCTTCATGAGGAGTGAGGTTGTCTCCTCATGTGTAGTCTAGCTCACCGGCATTGCGCCTGTCTCCTCTCTGCCTTACATGTCCTTAGATCGGGAGGAGGTGTGGACTCCATCATCTCCTCCTTGTCACTAATGGAGACAACTGCTTTCAGTCCTTCCCTGAAGCCTCCTGGCCAACTCACTGCAGCTGCGGCTTGCCTTGCTCAGCCTCAACCTGTCATTTGTCTGTTCAGGCTGAGGCTGCCTTGGTCAGGTTAGCACTCTCTGAGCCTCACACCTGGGTCAAATCCATAAACTTGCCTAAGCTTACACTTCATCACACATAATTATTTTATATAGCACTCTGCAAGGGATAATGGAAGAATTACCATGTCAAGTATCAAATATACCTGCTGTTACTTATAAATTGGGTACTGAGGTCTTCTGCTACTTAACATGGTAACTCCTTTTTTTTTAAATATCATTTTTATTTGACCTTTTTTAACTTTAAAATCTCATTTCTAATTTTATAGCATTCCATTATCGGTATCGATTCTATTTACAAATTTTCCTGTTTATGACCTATGTAATTCCTATGTATTTTTATGCATTAGTTTTACATCTAGTTTCTAGCCAAGTATACCACATATTCCAGATCTTATAGTACTCTGTTTCCTCTCTATCTTTTAGTTCCATAGTTAGTTTATCCATTTCTGCACAGTCAAGCCTCCTTTTATTATCATTGCGTTTGAAGGAATGCTTTCTTGTTTCCAATTCTGAACAAATATAATTCTGGCTGCGGTTATTATATGAATATATTATATGATATATTGAGTCTTTTTGCTTATGTTTCCTTTTATGATACCCAATAGGAACAGCTCTGGTTTCATCTCAATTTTTTGTTCTGTAATTTCTTCTAACCATTTTTTAATTTTCGTCCAATAATTCTGGTACTTAACATGGTAACTCCTAAGCATCAAGTCCTAAGCATCAAGGATGGCCAGCCAGATTTTAAAAAAAACTTCACCTAACACTATTTAAAATCTATCATGTTCTGGAGATTACTTTATCTAATCTTGCCTTTACCCGAATAGACAGGAATATGTTGTAATAGTAAAATCCTTATCAAATATTGATCCACTCATGGCAATTTTTTTACTTTTATGTCTTTCATATATGAACTTTCCTTTTAAGAACAAATAGCAAATTGAGACTATGCCCTGCCCATAGCTTCTGAAATTATTAATCTGAAAGTCACAACATTTTGATTCACCTGTTTGAGTGCAAGTCTTAGAGCTTCTTCCACACATCTGGGATTGCCCATGTAGGCTATTTGTATTAGAGCAGGGCTGTCAAACTTGGGGCCCGCAGGCTGAATGCATCACCTGCTGGCCATGCCCATGCCCTGTTTAGCGAAGGGGGGGGGAAAGTCCCGATACATCATGTGACAATGCCGTGACGATACGAGTTTGACACCCCTCTGTTAGAGGAAAGTAGGAATAAAGGTAGGAATAACTGTAACTGAATGGTCCCATTTCTCTTAACATTATTTCTTCTTTTAGTTCTACGGAAGTGAAAGTTTCTCTCAATTTGGCAAAGTTTCTATTGAATCACCTCATTGGAATAGGTCTTGGAATTAAAACAAGGATCTGCTTTGAAGCACTGTTAAATTAGGAACCTACAAAAGAGCCTTACAAAGTACTTTGCAAGTAAATGGCTCTTCTGTTGTCTCTGGGATAATCCCGGAGTTGTATATTATTGCAGACAACTGTAGTTCCATATATGGAGATTGAGAAGATGAGTTAAGCAGTGATGGATTCTCAGAATGACCTTTATCACCTCGCTAAACCTTCTGCCTATCAAAACTCTTTTGAGGTGGGAAGATTACCATTACATTTGACTTCATTCATTTTCTCACCTCTTAGTTTCTTGAACATGGCCAGCTGGCAGCCTTAACTTTATTTCCTCTTGGGTTAGCAGAACGTGACACTTTTATTCTAGTTCTGTCAACATAAGTTGGAGTTCAGTTTGGCATTCTGTATAAGGATTCAAGGCTCGCCAATATAGTTTATGTGCTTGGGTCAAACCACTGTGTGTTAATGTTGTCATTCTCCCTCTTTATTATACAGAAGTATTTCTTGCAAAAAATGTATTATTCTTAAGCTTGTAAAAGTTAGAAAAACAAAAACAGAGAAGCCCTAGATTGTTATATTTTCTGTAAATCCCAAATGTACCAAGTCACACTTTCAAAAGCACACCAATTCCAAGAGATAAATACACACACAAATACATATAATGTATACATACAGACACAAGCAGAACATCAAAAGACAATGTTCAAAGCATACAATTGTTTTTTTTATCATGATTGCAAAAATAACCTTTTAAAACATCAACATTTACAATTTTGAATCGCCCATAAAGTTTCAAAGGAGAGTAATTATTGTTACAGCTCCAAAGTAGAGGAAGGATGGGGGGATGTCGGAAAATGGGTGAACCACCCCTCTCCTAAAAAATACTTAACAACTTTTTCTGATCCAGATAACAGTTAATATGTTCCTTCTCCCTAGAGATTCCTCCAGCTATTTAATTAAATAATAATAATAATAATTGAACACTACTTCTGCTGAGCATTTTTTCAACACACTTCTGAGGTTCATGAAGAAATGGAACTGGATCAAAGCCAGAAAAAAATGTTTTATGGCTTCAGGCTTTTGAATACCTTTCCAATATTCTGGCAGCAAATAGAAAATTGAACATTTAATATGATACTGAGCATTTCTTTCTTTTAGGGATAGAAGGAATAATGCCGTACTATCTTCCTATGGTCAGAAAAAGTATTTGACTCTCACTACACCCAGAAACTGCTGCTTCGGAGCTTATTGAAAGATTGTTTATTTATCAATCATTACAGTTCTTTGAATGATCACCTATGACTCCTATGACTCCATTCACATAGGCAACACATTTCTGCAGAGCCCATTCAGAGCTGTCTAAAAATTGCTTGTCTTATATACATACCAAGTGACCTAGGTGCAGCGCCCAGTTTCTAAGTTCAACACAATACATCTGAGGAACAGTGAGATCATCTGAGATCAAGCAAGGTAGAAGGGTCAGTTGTGTGGATTCACGGATGACTGCTCAGTGAACTGCAGTTATAGGTTGGTCACCAATTCTCCATCACTATCTCTGTGATTCACACAACTAGTAGAGTAGAAACCTTCTTACCTAAAAGAAGCTCTGATAATAAAGTGACCCCTCATCAGGAACCAAGATTCAGTCTATAATACTGAATGAAGATAGAAAACTGAGCCTATGTGTTTGTGCAATGTAATGCATATAGGGGAATATACTCAAGAGAGGACCACTGAGAGGACCTCTTATGAAATGAGGGCTGAGTAGAATAGCAGCTCATAGCAAAGCTTTTGTATGATTGTGTTTCCAAGTATGTAAGCTTGGTTCGTAACATTTGATTAGCTTTCTGTAAATTTGTTATAGCATTTCAGTATGTGACTGCTTGTCTGTTAATTGGGAGCTACTACTTTCTAATTTATTAATTCTGGTTTGAATTAATCAGCATACACTTAAAGCATATCTCTTCAAATTGCCATTCTTTTATATCTACAATAATATTTTTATTCATTCATTTCAAATAAAACATTACCCTTTCATCTTCTTTGTCGGTAGATGAAGGAGAAGATAGTGTTGCTGCCACCACCGCCGTGCCGTGATGGACACCGCTTCTCAGTTTTGGATTTTCCTCTTTTTGAAGACATCTAGACAACCTGTAAGCTATTTCCTAATCAAATCAATAAAAACAAAAGTTAGTCACCTGCTTATCAATTTAAACCCAAATTCTTTAGAAGAAAATAAAGCAAAAAATCAACAGAAGCAGTTAATTATGCAGACCATAACCATATCCAATTCACTCTATTCATGCAATTTAGGGTATTTGAAGGCCAAGGTAAATGTTACATAGAAACCATATGGAAGCTTGTCTCAACAATTGTTTTTGTTATTGTTTTTAATAGAAATCAATTTTAGTTCTAATTACAGGGCTTATATATACAAACAATTGGATTTCCTTTCAGATATAGATTCCCCATCTCTCAATCCCACCCCCAGAGAACACTCTGAAATAAAAACTAGGTGCAACATTCAGGGAGTTTGGCTTTCTTCTGCAAAAGAAAGGGGAGATAAATAGGCAACCATCCTTTGCCCTAATTAGATGCCTCCACTTTCTTCAACAATTCATAACAGAAGTAAAAGTCACAATTACATCAGTTTTTCCTCTTTCATTCAAATGCCATTACAAGTAGGCCTCGACTTTTGACCATTCATTTGGAGCAGGGGTGTCAAATTTGAAGCCTGTGGGCCAGATGCGTCATGTGCTGGCCACCCCCATCCCCAGTTTAGCGAAGGGGGGAAAAGTTGTGATACATCACGTGATGACATGACACTGCAAGTTTGACACCCCTGTTTAGAGACTTTTCGAAGTTAGGACAGTATTGAAAAAAGTGACTTACAACCAGCAGTGTCCCTGAAGTCACATGATCACTATTTGCAACCTTCCCAGATAGCTGCCAACAACCAAAGTCAATGGGAAAGCCAGCATGGAATGTTACAAGTCAAAGTCATGTGATGTCTCACTTAACAACCATATGGCTCACTTAACAACTACAACAAAAATATCACAAGATTGGGTACAATCACATGATGGTCACTTAATGACCATATTACTTAATGATGAATTTTCCAGTTGTTATTGTGATTGTAAATTGAGAACTACCTGTAGATCTATATTGGTTCTGAAAAACTTCCAACAATGTCTATCTCAATTAAACAACTGAGAATGGAGAGACTGGATGTATTGTTTCATGTTTTTAATACAAATAAGACATACTGCATCTCAATTGCAACATTTGTTTTTCTCTCTCCCACTCAGACTTCAAGGATGCAGTCTACCATATCTGGTAGATCTCTTAATCTACCAGGGAATCTTTTCAGGGATTACATGGGGATGTATTGAGAATCAAAGGAGCGTAAGATTTATTCAGCAAGTTTATTTTTTGGTTATGTGGCATTAGACTTTAATGCTGAATTTTAACCTATAGAGGTGGAATTTGTAGCAACAGGGACAGTGAAGGAATATATAAACACTACACAAAGTAGAATATAAGCCACTTCACCAAATTTTAGCATGTATTTAAGAAGCTTCCATAAAGGTTATTTGTACTGTTTGACTTGACTGTTAAGCAAGATTTTATATGCATACTCTTATCATATAATTTTATATCAGACACGTGTGTGCGTGTGTGTAATTTCATATGATATGGAGAAAGTAACCTGGCAGATTAGAGGCTGAGTCAACAGACCCCTCATTCTGCTGCCCTACATTCCTGATATGTTTGGTTTTGGGGATCTCCCTGGATGTTGCCTTTAGGGGGCTTTAATTCATGCCAAGGCCACCTCTTCAGAGTTTCCAGATTATTGCAAGACATATACAGGTAAACAGTTTTGATTTTGTGTTTCTATTCTGCAATATTATGTGGTCAATTAGAACAGTGTGCTATTGTACAAAGGCTGATGAATCCATATGGTTCATAAGTGCTCTACAATCCTTTAAAAATGCAATTTTTAAAACATGAGTTTTTGTTGAAGTTTTAGCTATGTGTCAAATTGAGCTAGTTCAGACAGTGGGCACGAGTTTTCTAACTGAACAGAAATTCATTTTATTTCACCTCCTAGAAACCTAGAGGCAATGAAATAAGAGGAACAGCAGAACACTATAGCACGAGCAACAGAATACTCAAAATGAGTACAATGATTGCAAATAAAGAATTTTTTGTCAAACCTATTCTATAGAAATGGTGAGAGTGGCAAAATATTTCTGCTACCACTGCATCCTACAGTATCCTACAATCTGCAATGGAACTGTTTTGGGAAGACTGGGGCCTGTGCTATTAATGCCACCAAAAAGATAATGTAATAACTCATAGACAGAATTGACAATGATTACAATGATGTGCTATCATGTTAGAGTTACCTCTTAGTGACCACATAGATTTTCTCTCTGAAAGAATGACCTATTTTCAGGTAAAACTTATCATAACTCCTAATATTGTATTGCTAACTCTTAGTGCATTATTAGTTAGTTATTTAGTGTGTTATTAACTATTTAGCTTGTCTAATCCACTTTTTAAATGAAGCTAACCCTACATATCAGGTGACCAAATATCTTCTCTATTTTTTATAACTGTGCAATAATTTAAGTAGATACGTTGCTTTATTATCTTGTGAACTCTGGACTGTTCTTACCTCGAGAACCTTCTTGTGTTGTGGATTTAATTTTGCCTGGTGGATTTCTCTTATTTGGGAAACTTTCAAGTGCATTGTGGACTCATTGGCTATTGCTCTATGGACTAGCATCGGTCTGCTTTTGGCTGGACTTAATTGGGACAGTTCTGGGTTTTTGGTGGAGGGAATTGTTGGGGAATGTTAATAAACGTACTAAACCACCATTATGTGTGTGTGAAATTGAACAGGACAGCACACTTTCTTGCCCCAGGTGTTAAGTGAATCACTGTGGTCATTAAGTTAGTCACAGGGTTGTTAAGTGAATCTGGCTTCACCCCTTGACTTTGCTCATCAGAAGGTTGCAAAAGGGGGTCACATGATCCCAGGACTTTGCAACCATCATAAATATGAGTCAGGTACCCAGTGCTCCACTTTTGATTATGTGACCATGGAGATGCTGCAATGGTGGTATGGGTGGAAAACGATCATGAAAAAGTCTTTTTTCAGTGCCATTGTAACTTTGAGCGGCCACTAAAAGAACTGTTGTAAGTCAAGGACGGCCTGTACTAGATCAGTTACAATGACCAATGCACAAACTAAGCAGGCAAAACATTCAAAGCAGAGGTTTAAGTAACTGAAAGACCCATCTATGCTCACAAAGTAGCTCTCTATACATTTTTCCCATAAGAAAAATCTTCCTACAGGTGGGTATTCATTTATTTATATCCTGCCTTTCTTCACAAGAATATATGATGGCATTCAGAGCTTTATTCGTTCTTCCTTACGCAGAGCCTGTTAGGCAATCTGGGCTTAGAGAAAGAGCCCAGCTCGATGTAAACCAGTGACTTTCATGATGACTTAGCCTCAGACCAACTCTTTCCTGATTGGATCGAATGTTAGTTTCCAATAAACTGTATTCTTCTTTTTTTTTACAACATATTTTTCTCAGTGTAATTTAATTCGTACACTGACAAATTTAAATTAAAATGTGTATCAGAAGTGGGTTTTTTTAAAAGAAAGAATAAAATTTTGGCTAAACACTGGTATTATAAGAAAAATGTAATCAAAATCTGCAATGAAACGTTAAAACAATTTTCTTTCATTTGCAACTGTAGGATTGTCTAAAATGATCATGAAGAATTGACAAAAATGCTCCTGTTCTCCTGAGCCAAGTGCTGATGAATAATGCATGCTTGTACAACACCGATAGCAGTGTTAGAGAATTAAAGTTCCTAATGCAAATAAAACAAATTAAATAGGATTGGCTGATTAAACACTTGGCTTATAAAAATAAAAAGAGAATAGCACATGATATGGCATGCAAATACACAAATTGCTTCCCAATTAGCACATAGCCTTTAATTACAAAAACAGGAATATTCTTAGTATAACATTGCATTCACAAAAGTTATGTTTATCCTAGGAGTTGAATGGAATAATTATGCAACAGTTAAAATACATGTTGCAAAGTAGGATGGCCTAGTTGACAGGTTTGGTCAGACAGATATTTAGTTTTCTTGTCGTTCTCCCAGCCTAACACATTATACTTATTCCTGCCTTTCATTTATTCTCAGTGTTGGCACACACGCAGAAACAAATGTGGATACAGATCTTTTCTGAAGAAAAGACAAATGCTTATTCCTCATGGAATTTCCATGACTAGTATATTCAGGCTTCAAAAAGGCATCCATTCAAAGGAATCATTTCAAACAAACAGACAAATAAATGAATACACTGATATATAGAGGATTTTATTGTTCACTATAGTCCTTTCCCCTACATCCATCATTTAACTGCCATATTGTTTACTATAATATGAAATTGCTCTTTCTTGTCCAAACTATATACTATACCAACCAAAGGGCACATGTGGTATCTACAATAGAGCAGAAATCCCAAGATTTGAATTAGAACGGTGAATATCTCTCAGTGTGTTTGGCACACAGATACTTATCTAATTTTGTTGTTTAAATCTATACATTGCTCTTCTAGAAGCAGTTTTGCCCAGGAGAGTTTACAACAGACTAAAATAGTCAAAATTCTTATGTTTTAAAAAAAAGGAAACACAATAATTAAAACATATGATTAAAACAATAAAAACACCACCCATAGTATTTATTTAAAAAAACAACTATGTTTAAAATGTAAACTAATTAACTTCCATTTGCTGTCTAGACATGTCCATCTTCTCATCTCAATTTAGTTAATGTTTGCTGCTTTTGTTTTTATTTAAGTTTTCAGTCAGTGTAGTCGGTGTGTGATTTTTAAGAATGGATTCCCACATTGATAAAGAGGCTAATAGCTTTTGTGTAAACTATAGTCAGCTGAAAGTTGGCTCCTCTGAGAGGCAGCTTTAATTCCCAGCACACCATTAGGTTGGGATAAATAAAAGAAGCAGCTTGATTGTCTGTATTTAAAATTCACATCTGAAAGTGAAAGTATTGATCAGAATTCTTGTGGTGTAGCCTTATCCTTTTCACCTAGCAAATCCTGCTAATCGGGGCTCAGAGAAATTTAATCTTTATTTATTTATTAGTTACCATCTAACTTTTCAATGAATCTGGGTGGCTTACAATGAATAAAAATATATACATATACACAAACATACACATGACCGACTTGTCATGTGGAAGACCAACTCCATATCACAAACCCATAGCATCTAGAAAACCATCCTATCTCAAGGCCAGGGAGAACAATGAAAATTTTAAGAGTTTTCAGAAAGTCATTAAGGTGGCAGCAGTATGCATCCCTAGGGGAGCTCATTACAGACAGCAGACGCTCCCACACTTCTTGGGTCCCACAAGATATTACTGTTCAATCAATGGGACCTGAAGTGAGCCCACTCCTTCTGACTTCAACAGATGGGCAAAAAACATCCTGAAACAAGTGATCCCTCAAATAACCGGGCCGTCAGTCACAAGGGGCTTTCTGAATGATAACCAACATCTTGAATTGCAACCAGAAATCACCTGGTAACCAATACAGCTCACACAGCAGTAGGGACACAAAAGAAATACCCCTACTACTTGTGTCTCTGTATTCTGGACAGCAATAGTTTCTTTCCCGCCCCCAAGGGCAATCCCTATATGAAGCACTATAATGTGTAATCCAATTGAGAGATAATTGAAAGTGTGAATGGCTTGTACATCAGGTGAACCTGTGTAAAGACTTTCTTGGACTCAGCTTAATTCTTTCCAGTCTTGACTAATGTTAGAGGTCAAACAGGGAGAGAGAAGATTCTTGGTTGGTTGGTTGGTTGCAGATCTTTCAAAGCTGCATGATAGTGATGGAAGATGTGTGCTGGGAGACTACCTCTGGGTTGTTGGAATTTAGCTTTCCATGCCTTGGGTATCTACAACCATACATTTACCGTATTTTTCGGAGTATAAGACGCACCGAAGTATAAGACGCACCTAG
>JANHFT010002921.1:100976-115087 GCA_032467955.1 Pseudoxenodon macrops | reverse complement strand
TTCTTACACAGGTACAGGAAGGTCTGGGGTGGAGCCCAACAGAGGGCATGAAACTCAGGCACTCCCAGCAATCCGCCCTTTTCTGATGGTCTTCAACATCTTGAAACGTGTGATTGCCTTTTCCCCAGGACCTCAAACCAGGTGGTCCTGTTGTCCACCATTAAACCATCTTTCCAAGCAGTCTCCATGTTTCCAGTGTCTTCTTCCCCACTTGAAACCTAGATGGATATTTCTTCCAACAATATATTTATACTAGGAGCAGTACATTGGCCTAGGGGTGGAGCTCTTGCCTCACAATCAGGAGGCTGTGAGTTCGAACCTAGGTGGAGGCAGATATTTCTCTCTCTGAGAATATATCTGCTGAACAAAACTCCGTACTGGTGACAGGAAGGGCATCTGGCCATTAAAACACTCTGCTAGCTCCATTCAGTTGCCCAGACTCCATCCCACAAGGGATTATGGGGCCGTTAAATGAAGGTGATGATTGTATATTTACACTATAGGTAGTCCTTGACTTACAACCATTTGTTCAGTGATCATTCAAAGTTACAACAGCACTGAAAAAAGTGAGTTATGACCATGTTTCATACTTACATCCATTGCAGCATCCCCGATCAAAATTCAGACACTTGGCAACTGGCTCGTATTTATGACAGTTGCAGTGTCCCGGGGTGACTTGACCCCCTTTTGCGACCTTCTGATGAACAAAGTCCGCGGGGAGGCCAGATTCACTTAACAACTGCAGTGATTCACTTAACAGCCATGGCAAAGAAAGTAACATGGGGCAAAACTCACTTAACAACTCTCTCGCTTAGCAATGGAAATTTTGAGCTCTGTTAGCGTCGTACGTCGAGGACTGTACTGGACTCAAAAATAGCACCTAGTAATTTCATCAGGTTTTTTTTTTTCCACCTCAGGCACAAAGTCCAGAAGTGGTTTCCAAGCAGAAACAAAAGTATTTTTTCCCCTCTTTTATCAAAGCAGTCAATTTAGCCATCTCTGCTAAACTCCATCACAACTTTCAACCGTAATTGGCAGGCTCGACTACGGTCGTAACTCGAGGATTTCCTGTAACTTTCAGGAAGCCTCAAGTAAGAAACCGGGTTAGAACAGTCGATAAATGTTCAGCTGCTCGTGGTTTCCCTTACAGATTTTTTTCCCCTCTCACCCACCTGCACTTATCTTTGCAACTTTCCCTAACATATGGCGCTTTTACGTGCTTCTGTCCTCAAAGTACTGAACTCGTCAACTTAAATTCTCCCTGAAGAACTTTTAGCGTGCAAACTTCCCCGGTGACTGGTTTCATGGCAGAAATTTTCTCCGTGATGACTTTTTAAATATTAATAACCCTGGTTCTTTTTCTTGAAATGCTCCCTCTTGGTATGCAACTTTCCGAAAGAGATGCTGATGTTTAAACGTCTGTCTCAGCAGCCACTGTTGCCCCCCAAAAAGCCAAGGAATGCCTAGGCTTCAACAACAGAGGAATAGTTTCCAGAAAACAAATCTTAGTGTGTGCAAAGCCACATGGAGTCCAGAATCAAACAGAGCTGCAAACTTTGAACAGAATTAACAACGTTGCTTCCTGCAAAGGCCCACATGCCTTTCCTCGACTTTTCAGTCGTATGGGAGGGGCCAATCATCTCTAAGCCTTACTCCCGAGTCGTCCCTTTTGTTTTAACTCTTCTTGCCTTCTGGCAGCTCTGCGCATGCCTCTCTGATGTCCGACTCTGGAAGCTCCAGAGTCTGCACATAACTCACAGATGGCCCTGGCCTAATCTCTGCCTCTGACGCAGAGCCTTCGTCCGAGCCTTCCCCAGACTCCAGGACTGGTCCATGTTCCACCCCAGCCTCCTCCTCACTGTCTGACTCTGCTGCCAGCTCCACAGGTTGGTGGTGGACCATAACAATAATATTTGCCTGGAAGTCAGATCTTAAATAAAATATAACAATTCAACCCATGGTTTTCTATCTCCTCTGTATCCTTGAAAACATGGAGATTCAAGAACTGATATTATTCAACATGGCAGCTAAAATGAAATTTATTTTGCTTCATTTTGTTTAATAAGCATATTAATTCAAGGAAACAGGATGACAATCCAAACATTTTTCAATGTTCCTTAATATGCTGAAATCCTTTCTGTAGTAAGATACATTGAAACATCTATCAATTTACCAATGACACCTAGCTCTATCTATCTTTCAGCGTGTCAAGTAAGGAGAAGTGCTGATTTAATGGGTGGGAATAGTAATCGACTGGATGACAGTGGAGATACTTTATATACAGGTAACAACTTCCTGAACTAGTAAGCAACTAGAACTGATAGCTTATAGGATAATGATTTAAGGCTTAGTGAAACATGATCTGACTTAAATCTCTGGCAGCCTTTCATGTGAGCTGCAGCTTCTGAATTTTTTTAAAAGATTGTTGCATATATTTTATTTTAATAGACTTACAGTCATATACATATACTTATAGAATGCAAGACAGTAATGGACATCTGTATGGGGGCAAGGATGCAGATGGCAAAGTGTGAATGTTAACATCACCTTGCAAATTTCAGGAATTATACATGTCTGTTGGACATTGAGATGCAAGTATATAACTGCAGCATCTACATGGTGATGTCACCATATGCATGACATTGTGATTGGTTGCAAATGCTGTCAATATTGTTATAAAATTATTAATGTAAGGAACTGTAGCTAGACAGAATTGATTATACTTGAGAAATGTTGATGCTCCTGGAGCCATGTTGATGCTCCTGAAGCCACCTATGTGCCTAGTGAAAGACTTTCATTATGGCAGATCACCAAGAAAAGGCCCATTCCTTCACAGAAAGGGAAAACACATCAAGAACATGCACTTTATATAAGACCCAGACCAAGAACTATCTTATTTCAGTCAATCTCTCTTTTCCCTATTCAGCTTTAATGCACTGGCCGTCATCCAAAGCATCACTGTAGGCAGAAAATGCTAAATCATCAATTGTGCAGCCTCTCTTGATACAAACAGAATAGACTAATGATAGGAGGTATAACCAATATACTGATAATATATTGGCTATATTATAGATATACTCTATCTGAATCTGTGCATGACAACTCCACCTTAAACAACTTGGAGAAGAATGTGAAGCTCTGGTAGCACTGTATAGGTAGAAGTAACAACAGTCGGTTCTTCAATTTGATCAATCAAAACACCGTGCTTCATGAACCCAGATCATTAAGGCAAGCTGTATCTTACTCACTCATTCTTCACTTACAGTTTCCCAAAATATTGTATTTTCACCAAACAGTTTGGTTTCAATTATATTGCTTATATTACATGAGAGTCACTGTCTGTGGATACTGCAAACATAATCCTCACCCCAAATCTTAGTTTCTATTCTTCTTTATCAAAAAGTCAAAAAGATAATAATTAACTCTAAGCTAATAATGTTGGTGACTCCTGTGTACTCAATAGTTCATGTACTACATACTCAAACATGACTTTTTCTTTCATACCATGTGTGGGGAAGCAAGAATCGTTCATTTACAACTTCTGGGGGTACAGAGGATTCCTTTGTCTCCTTCCTGGAATGCCAAGGGGTTTTTGTGTGTGACAGAGACAGGATAGCATCTATTGTATTGAGAAGAGATAGTCATCCATGTACACATACTGACGTTCAACATAAATACCTACTACAAGCATGCTTTGGGTGTTATTCCTTCAGAGTATGACAAATGCTTTCCATAGTGTGAGGAATGGAAGTCAGAAAAGAGGCCAATGACATGGAAATTATAACACATTTAGCAGTCCTGTCTCCATAGCTGCTAGACTCAGAAGATTAGGGAAAACACAGCAGACACGGCTTCCCATTAAAATGCTATCCTCAAACATGACATTATTATGTCATAATAATAATAATAATAATAATAATAATAATAATAATAATAATAATAATAATAATAATAATAATAATAATAATAATATATTGTCATAATAATAATAACAACTCATATAATAATAATAATTGTTGTTGTTGTTGTTTTATAACTTGGTATGATGGTCTTATTCATGTATTGTGATAAGACAATGGCTGAGTTCTCAAAATCACACTGAAACATATGATTCAGTTGTAAAAGCTGGTCTAATATATTGTGCAGCTTGTGGATATATCATCCTGCCCAAGGACAGCAGAATGTTGATCCCCTACTTATCCATCTATTTTTAAAAGACTAGTGAAAATGTAGGGAATTCTAAACAGTAATATTCTTTGCAATAAAAAAGGCCTGGATGGCTGAGGTTCAATCCATGCAAGAAAGGAAAAAACAATGCCAACCAGATATACAACCTAATCTTAAATATGATGGAGCCTCCTCTTCTTAGCTATGTTTCTGTTCCCAAGGCCCAATTCTCTGCCATTGAAGTTCCATGTCCTGTCCCATAGTCTCCTACCTCCATGGCTTGCTATTTCTCTCCTCCTCCTTCTCCACCCAACACCACACCTGTGATGTTTGTCTCCTGTCCTTTACCTCTATTTCATTCTTTACCTTCTTCAAAAGGCCCCTGAGCCACCTAACACTTTCTTTGACCAGCTGTAGCTGCAGTTGCTTCTTGGTGTCACACATGTTTGATTAATAACTAAATGCTCCTGGTATTATAAGTACAGGAAGTGAATCTTTATGGTTGATGAGAGGGGAATTGCCAACCACAGAGAGTTATATAATTGCACACTGAAGATGTGATTTTTTCCCCAGTCCTCCCCCACCCAATTTATCAACTTCATGGCACCCTCCAAACGAAGGAAGCAAAATTCACATTGCAAGGGTAAGGAAATTAGTCCATTTCAGAAGGGGGAGAAGGACACAACCATAATCTCTAGTCCTGTGAACTATCGAGAATGTGTTCCTAAATTACATTCACAGAGCACTGTGGCAGCTTCTGTTACATAAAAGCCCTCACTGCAGAAACATTTCCCTTTCATCCATAATTCACAGTAATAGGAAAGGGTAAAAAGACTGCAGTCAAGAAAACTTGAGATCCCAATAACCATGACTGAAGTAGTTTTTCAAGGGGAGAGAGAGTGAAAGGGACAGGAGAGGGAGGGAGAGAACGAGCACAGTATTAACAATGTAATACATACTGGGCTAAATTCTCAGTAAATCTTATGAAAAGAGGACCAATCATTCCCAGTGGAAAAATCGTATCCTAAACTTGTGTTGTGCAAGGTTTGTCACCACCCATATTGTGAGGTATGCGGAAGATACAACAGTAGTGGGCCTTATTCAGGATGATAATGGGGGTGCTTACTGCGAGGAGATAAGAGGGTTTGGTGAACTGGTATAATAAAAACAGCCTTGTTTTAAACGTTGGAAAAACTAAAGACATCATTGTCACATAGCCACACTCCTCTGTGTATAAATGATTCACCTCTGGAGATGGTTAGCAGCATCATGTTTCTGGGTATGCAGCTAATAAGTAGGCTGGCTTGGTCACTCAACAGTGAGACAGTGGTGAAACAGGCACAGCAGTGCCTGCATTTTCTGTGTCACATGACAAAAGTACATCTTCCTTCCCCCCTGTCCTTACCACTTTCTATAGAGGGAGGATTGAGAACTTCCTGTCATATTGCCTTACAGTCTGATTTGCTGCTTCAGACAGGAAGACGGTGCAGAGAGTGATGAGGATGGCAGAAAAGATTATTGGCAGTTCACTTCTTTCTATCCAGGACACAGCATATAAGTGATTCTTGACCAGGGTCTGCAGTATTGTCTGGGACACTACACATTCTCTTCACGACCTATTTTCTTTGTTACCTTCTAGGAGAAGGCTTTGTGGTATCCTAAGCAGAACATCCAGATCCAGTCACAATTTTGTTCCATATAGTATCAATCTTGTGAACTCTCAAGCTTTCACTTTCTGATATGTATTCAAGATGGACAGTGATATGTATGTATCTATATATGTATGCATGTACAGTATGTAGCAGGTGTTTATGTGTGTTATGTATGTGTACAGTTTTGAGAGCAGGCAATAGAATTTCATTTTTTATGTGTATCATTGTGCCGACAGTAAAAATGATAATAAATATATCTAAATTGCTCCACCGGAACAAGTTTCCTTCCTTCTCCAACTTAGATTAAGATTTAACTGGGCAACCAAAAAGTCTGGAAAACATTATTATATGAGATTTTTCTCTTGTTATGGGCCGTTTCACATAGGATTTTGGCATTGTTTCTTTATTGGGAGTGTGCCCTGGGGAACCCATGCTTTCAATCTTCTTAGACACTCAAGACAATTTTCTTCTGGATTAGTGACAACACTGTTCAAATTGTAAAATTTCTGTTTTGTTATTTGTAACACAGGAACTCCATGGGACTTGGACACAGGTCACTGTGTAGTTCATGTAATGAATTTGAAATGAAATTACTGGACAACCTTAACAATGAATCTCTTAATCACTCTAGTGAATGTTCTAGACCCTTTAAAAAATCTACCTGGTTTGGGTTTGCCTGCTTATAAATGCAGATGCACTGAATTCTTACTTCATCGAGTGAGCCATGACTTATTCTCCCAACTCGACACTCCTATAGAGACTGTGCTCTACAACCTGCAACTATGGTTGGAACTGTTGGAAAGGTGCCTGGCTATGCCAAAATTACAGCTTTCAGTGAGAATTTATATGCAGGAAGAATGGCCTCTTGACGTCCAGGGATTTTTGTCTTTGTACAAACGTCTCAGGCATTTTTGAAAATGGCCAGACAAATGCACACAGCATGTACAGAAAATACAGAGCTAGGGCAACATTTCCCTCCTTTCTTTATGGAGCAAAAGCAAAAGAGGGTTTCATTGTTAAAGAGATGTGATCGCTCAGGGGAACATTAGTGATTGAATATGTGCCCATTTTCTTTTCTTTTCATGAGCTTATATGTCCCTCCAATAAGAAATGACTCTGAATGACATGCATCCCACAGTTCAGATCTGGGTTAACAATTAAACAGTAAACAGTAGGTACAAAATAACTAAACTGAAAGCAGAACATCTCCAAATATGATTGTCCTTATAAAACCCTTTTAATCCCTCAAAAATATATGTTGCTGCATCTTCAGGAGTCACCCTCCATGGCATCCCCACAAGCCATTTGGAAGAGAAAGATTTTTATATCCTTTTGGATATTCCTTTAACAGCAAGGAAAAGGCACACACCTTTATCTCAGTGGATCTGGTGCTCCAGAGAAGGGGGCGGTACAAGGAATGTTCATCCTCAGGCTTTTTGATGTCAATTCATGGAACAAGTCTTAGATTTTACTTCATGAGCAGATTCTCCCTGGTACAGACTGTCACACAGATACACAGGTTCTGACTTTAAAGGTGGTAACCAAAAACTTGAATTGCAACCAGAAAAATACATGTAGTCCTCAACTTATGACTGATCACTTAGTGATCATACAAAGTTACGACCTACCAGGAAAAAGGGACTTGTGACCCAGATCAGAAGTTCCAATGGTCAAGAGCCCCCATGATCGATCACATGACTGCACCACAGGCGCATGGCAACACAGCCACATAAACATTTGCAGCATCCCATGGTCACGTTTTATGAGGTTTTGCCAAAAACTGGCACTGACTTTTCGGTTTTGGCAAAACTGTGCCATAGGAAACAATGAATTCGCTTAATGACTGTGGCATTTACTTAATAACCATAGCATACACTTAATTACTGTGGTATTCATTTTACAACCACTATGGTCACTTAATAAACCTCTCCAAAAATTTTACAAATTGGGTCAATTATGTGACCAGCTCATTTTACAACTGTTACTACTATTTATGACTGTAACAGACAGACTCCATTTCAGTTGTAACTTGAGGACTACATGAACTGTCAACCAGTATAACTCCAAGTAGCAGTATCAAACAAAATGGAGCCATTTCTACTCAGGTTAGTGCATTCTGGGCCAAATTAATTTTCCGCTCCTCATGGACAGATAAAGCAAGTGTCCAACTATGAAATGACAAAGACATGAGTAAAAATCAATACTCCAACTTCAGGAATGGCTACAATTAGTGCAAATTATGTAGCTTTGCTAAGATCCTCCAGACTACATGTCTGCAAGCTACTTGTAGAAGTAGCTAAGTGGACACCCATACTGTGGACCACCTCTGCACCAGGTATGCACAAAGAATCCACACAGGCTCAAAAGATGGAATTCTACTGGAATCTCTTGGCTTCTAAATCCATAAACAATCTTGGTGGAACTGAGTTTAAGTTTGTTTTTCCTGATTCTAACAAGCTCCAGGCACTGAAATAGAAACTTTAAAATATCTCCTGTTCAGAGTGGAGTAGAGATTCATAATTTGCTATCACCAGCATGTTGATTAAACTGCACAACATAATAGATAACCTCTCTTAGTGGTTTCATATACTGGCGATATTAACCAGGAGATGGGAGAGAGCTGAACTATGGGGAGCCCTATAGTGGAATGCTGAAGAGCTTAAAGTCTCCCTCCTCTAACTGAAACCAACCCCTGAATAGGTAGTGAATGGATCCATAAGTTCCTTGGAGCAGATTGAATAAAACCATTCTCCTTGCAAAGGTCAGTGACACTGGTCATCTACATGGAAACAAAATACAGATTCATCAGGATTATGGGGTGATGTTAATATGTTCCACCTTCAGATCTCAACTCCAAAATCATGATCGTAATCATCATCTCTAACACATGGGGTCTGTGATGACTAGGACAAACCTATGTTCACTTGCCTCCAATTCCTTCAACCAAAAAAGGCAGATTGAAGCCACCAGAACAATAAACCTGAGAAAATCAACACTAATCTGAAACTCAAAACCAGCAGTTTGGATGGGGTGCAATTGTGCATCAGGAGAACAGTACATCAGCTACAGTTCCAGCTTGTCGCTTACAGCCACCCTCAGGAATAAGGTCTCACGATCATTTTTATATGGATCAGAGCTTTTATTAACTGGCTGCAGAAAGTGATCTTAATAGAAAAGATGACCTTAATAGAGATGAGCAGGAGCTGTTACCTAAGCAAAAGAGTTAGAAACATTTTTTTAAGTCCAAAACAACAAGATAGGATTTGGAAATGACTCAGACAGTCACCCTTCTAATTCAATGAACCATAAGAGGGAGGAGGAGGGAGGAGGAGGGAGGGCACAAACAGGCTTGCAAGATTCTTTTACTACAGCCAATAAGTTGTTCCTGTATAATTGGTTTCCTGGTCTGATCTGTTTAGGAGGCTGAGACATGCAGCGCCTTCCAAATGACAAACATCCTTCCTCCTCTGCCATAAGAAGCTACTGATGGCAAAACCTCAAACCTGGATTGGCACATTATCAAAAGGAGAACTTTCCTCTCTTCAGATCTTACCGTTTACCATTTAATTATGGATAAGGCAAGATGTATTACAGCAGACCTGCCATTGAAAAGCTGCAGCTGGAACTCAAAGTTCCTCAAAGGCAGCACATGGTTTTTGATTGAAATATCTGATGGATATGCACCCATTGACTGTCAAGAAGGTTAACAACAAAATTGTGAAACTGAACATTGGTTAACATCTGGTTAAAACCTACCTGTTAATGAAAGATCCAACAAAAGAATCAGCACCAGGCAACTTCAAGCCAATCTCCTGTTTACCAACAACATTCAAACTACTAACAGATGTGATAGCTGATGTAGTTCAGTTTCACTGATTCCTCTATCAACTACACTGAACAAGTCAGGCCATAACTATCAAACATCAAAATCATCTGATAGGCTATCCTATTTTCTTCACGTGGACTATTTGAGGCTGTATGGAAAAACAACATCTGAAATGGAATCCCTGTTCCATTCTGTCCATATATACAGCCAAGATACTGCATGCAGTTTGGACTGGATAAATGTGTCACTCTCTTCAACAGGGAATGAAATAGCGGAAACTGAAGGAATCAAGATGCCCTATGGAAATAACATAAAAGGTTGGATGAAGATGATTACCACAAATATTTCAGCATCCTTCAGGCTGACAACATCAACCACACAAAATTCAAGAAGAAAGTGGGAAGTAGGCATGAAGAAGATCTTAAAGTCGAAAGTCAGTGGCAGAAATAATATCAAGATTATTAATATCTGGGCAATCCCAGTTGCTAGATATATAGCTGGAATAGTGGACTGGACTCAAACTGAAGTAGAAGCTCTGGATAGGTAGACCAGAGAAATGACTATTAATCCATGCAGCAACATTGACAAAGTCTATTTAACAAGAATCACAGCTGGCTATGGAATGTTGCAAGTATTCTAGATGGTTGAAGAAGAAAAAAGGCATTGGAAGAATATTTGAAGGACGCTGAAGAAAATACACTGAAACTAGTACACCATGAAAGCTTACTGAGTACTGTAGAGAGCAAACTGTCCTACAGGAAAGGCCAAGTGAAGAGACATGGCAAGGCAAAGCATTACAGGCCACTACACTAACAAACTATCAGGCAAAGCAGATTATAACAAGAATCAGCAATGGGTAAGTGCATGAAATTTGGGGGGGGGGAGACAGAGGGGCTAATTCTGGTTGCACAAGACCAAGCTTTAAACACATATGCACACAAAACCAGAACTGAGAAGAAAGCAACAAACAGCATATGCCATTTTTGCAAAGAAGCTAAAGAAACAATCAACCAACCAACCAACCAGTTAGCTGCTATAAGATGATCTCACAGACAAAATAGTAACAATGGTGTGTTGGAATAACTTTAAGAAATACCATTTGCATTCAAGCAAGAACTGGTACGACTATAAAATAGACAAACTAATATAAAATGAAACAGTTAAAGTGCTTTGGGACTTTAGAATTTAAACAGACAAAGCACCTGCCATAAGGCACCCCAAACTTAACAATTGTTGATAAGAAAGACCAAAAAGTTTGGGTAGTGGATATGGCAGTATTTAGAGACAGCAGAAGATTAGAGAAAGAATTGAAGAAAATTACAAAATCCAAACACCTGCCAATAGAAATAGAACAACTGTGGCAAAAGAAAGCAAATATACTATCAATAATAGTAGGCATTTTGGGTGCAATCCCAAAGCATTTGGAGTATTACTTGAAGACCATCAGTACTGACAAAATCACCATCAATCAATTGCAAATAAACAGCTCTACTTGGAACAGCTTACTGTACATCCTGCAATGATCCTTTATTATTGTTAAACAACAACACCTGCCTATCTCAGGGAAAGGACTTGATAGGTTGGAAAGACTTGGGAAAGACTTGATAAGTGGATAGAAATGCCAAATCCAATCTAAACATCTGGCTGACTATGCAATCAACTGTAATATATTAAACTTGTATGCCCTTGACTTCCAATTACCATGGGCAGCTGACAACAATCAAAGAAATTACAATAATATTGACAGAAAGTTAAAGGTGGCTAGAATAATAGACTAGCTGGAATGAAGCAAAGGGTTCCAGTGTTACTCCCTAAAGGTCTGGTAAAGCCCAAATAGAGACTTAATATCTCAAGTATCACTTCTGTTAAGTTACCTTTTTACAATCAAATAGAGAAAAAAAAGATTAGTGTTAACCTAGCAAGCATTAAGACAACAGAGGCATGAACAGAGGATGTTGGGCAAATTTTAATAATTTTCTTGCCCTGTAGTATTCCATACTTCTGTTATTACTAGAGACAGGTAATTATACAAGCAATGGCAATAGCATTTAGACTTATATACCACTGTTTTACAGCCCTCTCTAAGCAGTTTTATAGAGTCAGTATATTGCCCCCAAAATCTGGCTCCTCATTTTACCGACCTCAGAAGGATGGAACGCTGAGTCAACCTTGAGCCGGTGATAATCAAACTGCTGGTAATCAGCAGAATTAGCCTGCAATACTGCATTCTAACCACTGTGCCACCACGGCTCTCACCACTAACTTTACTGCCTGTATTCTTATGCCTCCTTGTAACTGCAAATTAAATGCCTGTGTAGAAATAAGACACAAAACCAAAATGCGCACAACTAGAGATGAAATTAATCAACTAAAAGACTCTTAAAAATCTAGTATGCGGGAAACTGCCTAGAATGAGCACAATAGTCACCAAAAGGAATATGGAGTATCTCCTACGGCAAAAATAAAGGAAAACCAATCAGGAGGTTTTTGCTGCAGTTTCCACTTGTAATTATACGATTTAAATCATCAAAAACTACACTACTTTGCTTAAGGTCATCATCACCATGCATAATTTTCTTGATATACTTCTCAAAGTAAAATCAAAACATTATGTATACATTTCATCTGGCAAACAGAAGAGGTTTCCCCCCCCCTGCACTGATCCCTGTACATTGCCCTCCATTAGCTTCCCTTCCATCTCCTTTGCAAGAGCAGCCAAGACGCATCTCTTCTGCAAGGCTTTTAACTGCTAATTGTCAATTAATAATTATTTTTTTTGCCTTTTCATTCTGTACTTGCATTTTTATTAGCTGCCTTGAATGCTTGATTGGAAAGAAAGGTGGTATATAGAGTAAATGTATAAATGAATAAATCATGCATTAATAAACCAGAGGCCTGGAGAAATGTTATGATAAACTAGAGAGATAAACTTGGGATTCTGCAAAACTTCAAAAATGGCATTGTTTCAAGAACTTACCTTCCTGAATATCTCAGCTAAAAATACAAATTTATACTAACATTTACTCTGAAAACATGTTTGTTGTCCAGAGCATATAATACCAGTTTAAATCCCAGAATATGCATTCCCTTGTTACAAACATAAGGATGATAAATTATATACAAATTATATAGGAAAAAGGCCACCATCCATTTGCATCACTTGTTCAAAACATGGGAATTTCTATTTACTGATTACAGCCTCAGGGGAAGTAGTCATTCTTCTTTAGTCAAGGACAGATTGATTGGTTCTTCTTGCAGTCCATGATACTCTCAGTAACCAACTTCCAATCAATAATTTCAAGGCATCTATCTTGCCTTACGCTTTCTCAAATGTCCAGCTCTCCTGACCATTCATTACCATTGGAAAGACTTCCTTGTTCAATATTCTGATCTTTGTCAACAGAGTCACATTAGCGTTCAGCATTTTGAATTCTAATGGCAGCGTGTAAATTTTTTCTTGGTTACAAAAATACACAATGATTTTTAATTTTTTAAAAAATAAATAAAAATAGAGGTGATCTTAGAAACTTTTAGCCTACAAATGCTAAATGAATATTTAGAAATATATACAGATTTATGAATTTTAGTAGTTATTCCCAATTGATGTATCAACTGCCTGTTAACAGAACATGGATGTGTTGACATGTATTCATTTGCTGGCATTACATAAGCTGTCAAAGGGCCCTGCAGTAAGATAAATTGAAGAGAAAAGAAATCTAAAACTCCTCTATGCTAACATAGCTTTGCAATGATCAAAGATACTTTCATAAGCAAAACATATCCAATTGCGGTTCACGTGGAACCTGTCATTTTTCTAGATACCTTCCACGATCTGTTTTGACAGCAACATTTCTCTTATATGAACTGAACTGGGCACAGTCTGCAATTGCTTAAAACTGTTGGATGGCAGCAAAGAAAACAAAAGCAAACCCAAAACCCATAAAAAACAGAACCATCGACAGAAGGGGATTTCAAAAGTAGGAAAACACAAATTGAGAATGTTATGCAATGCCAATGAAACCTATTGTCAGCTTATATTGTACTACAGGTAGTCCTTGACTTATGATGGTAATTGAGTCCAGAGTTATCATTGTAAATCATGCTGGTCATTAAGTGGGTTACCACATGACTGTGCCCAAACATATAAACATTTTTTGCAGTGGTTGTCACGTGAATGTTGCGATTGATAAGTGAATTCATTGTCTGCAAAGGGATTTTTTTGATGGAATCTGGAAATAAATTCAACTTTCTGGCAAAAAAAAGTTGTAAATTGTGGTCACATGACTGTGGGATGCTGCAAATGGTTGCTGGATGCCAAGTGGCCAAAATGCTGTCATTTATTTGTGGAGATGGGGCGGCAACCATCAGAACTTCAAATCTGAGCAATAAGTGATAGAATGCTGTACAATCAGGCCAGAAATGTATTAACAAGGGAGATCAGAGCAGCAAAAAGAAGCTACTCTGAA
>JANHFT010002921.1:87569-100876 GCA_032467955.1 Pseudoxenodon macrops | reverse complement strand
GAGAGCACATGCACCAAAGACAAATTCCTTGTGTGTCTAATCACACTTGGCCAATAAAGAATTCTATTCTATTCTAAGCAATACTGTGGAGGTCACCAAGCTACTGATAATACCTGTATATTATGTTCACCCAGAGGCCATACATTATAGGAACTATTCCTTCTTTTTTCTTTCAGTGTTCAAAGTCCAAGCAACCCTCAATTCATAATGAAAGTGGTACTTCCATTTTATAGCCATTGGAATCTTTTGTGAGTAACATCAGAAAATAGATGTTAGCTACATGTGTACATTTCACGCTACAGTCTTTTCCCAGCTGGCCTGGAGTATGGTGCACTGAATTTAACTAAACATGTATAGTATTGTATTGTAAATCTTCAGAAAATTAACTGCCAAGTCTCTATCATAAAACATTCATTAATTTGAATAGTCTCCTTCAGATATTTATGAGTCTTAAATATGCCCAGTTATTAATTCTTCATATAAACACCTTAAAAATAATTACATGCTCTGTCAGAACTCTAATATACTTTCAGTTCTAGCTATAAAATAATTACCTGAACTGTTTCCCCCTACCTTCTTTCTATTTTCAAAATTACCTTAGATTTTTTTTTATTAAAAGTCATTAGTGTCTGCAAAGCCAATCAAATGATGTCTTGCTCAATGAAGTGCCAGATGCCTAATTCTCAGACATAATTGACAGCTATTATATATTACATAGCCACAGGCTCCAGATGTTATTTAATCAATCAGTTTCTTTCTCATTTTCCTATAGCATTAATATTCAAACTGGCTTACAAATATATATTTAATAATAACAACAATGGGACAAGCAAAATATAAATCTGTATACAGTATTTTTTCTTAACGGCCTTCTTAAACCAATTTGGTTTTGAGGTATCCTGGTTTTAGCCATTAATACTCCAAAATCCATCCATCCATCCATCCTTCCTTCCTTCCCTTCCCTTCCATTTGCAGTTTGTAGCCTTTCTGGCGTGTGTCATTTTTGCTGATTTCTTAAGAAGAGTTTTAGCCACTGCATCAAGTTCTTATCTGTAACATTAGTAGCAAAGAAAGTTATCATAATAATCCTTAATTATTAAACAATGTGTTTAAGTATGGGGTTTATAATGTTCAGTAATTTATTTTTACATGGTTGCAAAGAAACATTTATATGTTACGCAATCTGATTACAGATAGTCCTCATTTAGTGACTGTTTTGGACAGTGACTTCAGAGTAATGATGAAAAAGATAACTTTACAACTGCATAATCATTCACAATCACAGTGTGTGTGTGTGTGTGATGTATGCACTATTACAGTCATTGGACACCATTTGTGTGCCTGACCTGTTTTTCTCTCTCTCTCTTCCTTGCAAAATGGAGATATTGCCTAAATGAGATATCCGTTTCTCAGCTGCTTTTCTTTACAGTGCAAAATGGCCCTAAAAACTGCTAATTGCAAGTTAATAAATTCAGCACTGTAACTTTAGTTAGTTGATAAGAACCCTCCAGATGGCTGCTCCTTTGCTGCCTGACATTAACAAGACACTGATCAGTTCCCTTACTCTCCTGTAATCCCTTCCTCTCTAATGATTTTTAAAAACAAACATCAATTCTCTTTTTACTACGGTAATTATCCCAATGCCTCAGTGTGTATTAAAAAGACAAAAAAACTGGGGAAAAGGGGTTGCAAGATTTGCCCCCTTACCCAGCTTCCTTGTAAGTTCGAGTTCCAGAAACTTGCTCCATCATTTGGGGTCACCTGACTAAAGGAAAGGAAAGCTGAGTAAAACTGTAAATATAATCACAATTACTTGACTTTTCACTTAGCAACCATTTTGTGTAATGATCAAGTTGTCAGTCCTAAATGCGGTTCCTAAATTAGGACTGTCTATATCAATACTGCAGCTCAAATCTATGTGGTATTCTCAAGACTGGATTAGTAAAATTCATTGAATGTTCAACTGCTTGGGGACTGGGGTAGATACAACTAGTGTTTAAGGCAGTAGTTGGGTTATTGACTGGAGGGCCTTTCCATTTTTTCCCCTTCCCAGCATTTCCCTGCAACTACAGGCTCTACTTTTTTCAGTTCAACCAAATATTGTCCATTGGGTGCAACAGGAATTGACTTGTCTCCTGAGCCTGGCATCATGGGCTCAGTGAGAGTAACTGGCCCAAAGTCACCCAGCCAGTTTTCATGACTAAAACTCACATTTTCCTAGGTTCTGCTCTGGTCCTGGTCTTTAATCACTAGACCAAACCAGTTCACTGTCATGCGTATATTGTATATTGTGCTAAAGGATAAGCCATCAAACCACAGTCATACCTTGATGCTAAAATACAAGAATTCTAAACAAGTTCGCACAAAGTTACTTTAAAGAAAGTGTGTGTTCTCTCCACTATATCTTGCTTTATGGATTATTTTTATTCTCATCTTTATTGAGAGAATTTTGTAAATAATCCTTATAAATAATATTAAGATTGTTTCTGAGCTGAAGTGATACATAAAATATTTTAAACAATGGTAGTAGTTACAGTAATAAACAGTCTGACTAAATCAATAAGTCAGTTGTATAATTATTAAATCAATAATACATCAACTTAAATAATCTTTTAGCATTATCCTAAATATTATTAGAGGGCAACTGAAAAATTTGCAGAAGGTTTGCACAATGTCAGACTTCCATTTCTTACCTATAAACTTGTGATTATCGCAAGTTTGTTCTTTAAAAAGCAGTTTCTTCAAAATTTCCTCTTACTATTCTTACATAACGCATTTTTGAGATTATATATCAAATCCATTTCTAACTTCCTAAATGGAAATTCCCTTTAAGAATTCTTTTGGGGTATTCTGATTAGTAATTCTCTCACATACATATTATCATATTAAAATGTTATCAAAAGTAAAATTTGTTTCCACAGATCAAGTGCAGTTGCCAATGTATTCCAGTCCATTAATGAACATTTGATTATTAAATTTAAAAATATATATAATAGAGCTTCAGGTACCAAAGAGAAGGAATCTAATTTGCCCAATTCACTATAATATCTAAGAAAACCATGTCTAAAATACTTCTTATTTTCTATTAGAGTTTCCAGATTTAATATTTTAGATCATATCTACTTTCAAGTTTTATAATTAAGATATATGTTAGGAGACCTCAGGGGAGAGCTGATTTTTATGTTTGCCAAATTTTAAATAGGCTACCAGTTCAGAGATATGCTTTAATGATCTCTGAATCCTTTTTGTTGGAAAACCAAATAATATTTATAATATATATGCTTAAAGTTAAGTTGCTCTGTCATTTTACCCATTATTTTAATGAACTCATCATAGTTGCTATGTAATAACAATATGCTTTGTTATAGTCATTGAATTAATAGGTTGATACATGAGTTTGGCAGTTACTCTGGCTTTCTGTCTATCCATAAAAGGGGACCATTTCTTTTATTTTTATTACTTTCTCTAAAAATGAATTCATTTAGAAAAGAATATTTAAATTATCTTTAGTTATCGCATTCATTTTAGAAGGAAGAGTTGAGGCTCATCCAAATTTCAATATTCTTTTATCTCTCTTTCAACAAGGGTTATGATACATATTCTAAAATATTTTATCTCTGTAATATTAAGTTCTGTAAAGTACTCCATGTATTTTTTAACATTATTAAGTGGCTGGTTTTTTGACATATGCATTTCTTACATCTATGAAAGCAGTAGGAATATCACTGGAGAGGGTTACTCGGATAGCTTTACTTAATTTGTATCTTAAAAGTTTTTTCCACTGGAGTATAAAGAAGGGGCACTTTGTAGTTTGGAATATTACAAACAGTAAAGAAATCCTGAAGCAGTGGAACTGACAGATACATTCTTAAAATTATTTTTAAAAAAGAAATTGAAATATAAATCCATGGTCACAGTGTTGTGACTGCCTGACAATGCAGGAGATGAGGGAAACGTCTGGGATTAATAAAAGTAGTACCATATTTGTTTACCACAGATCAAAAGATAAGCACAAGTATCCTCCTTTTATAAGGACTTCAGTAGTAAGAAATGTGTTTAGAAAGATCAATTCAGAAACAGGACAAAATGAAGCCAATATGTAGATTCCAATGAACAGCAAATAAATAAATAAAAACCAACCAGAAAGTATCTCAGGATAAAATTCTTCATCAGAGCAGGATTGCCTCATCCCATCAAAAAAGGAATGGGTGGCTGTGTCGAATATCGCAGCCGACAAGAGAAATATTGTCCTGTTTCTCCTCCCTCCCCCACAACATTCTGCTCCTACTCATAGGTTTTATTTGTACATTTATTTATTCTATTTATATAGCCGTTCATCTCACATACATGACTCTAGACGGATTAGAGTATTAAAAATTAAAACAACCAAATAATAAGAACAAAATAATAATCTGTAGGAGGGTATAATCAATCTCACTAACAATACAGTCATTTTGCAGGCTCCACACCACCACTACATCAGATTCTCAGGTGAAATAGCAAAGCATTCTGTTCAGATCCTTCCAGATGACCAGTAAGATTAGGGCCATTGTGATCTAAACGGAAGATGTTCTGTGTTGGTTCTTGACTGTAATAAAAATTGAATTTATTGAAAATCGGAATGGTGTTCTAGAGGATGGATGCCTTAGTAGAAAATATTCTATTCCTGCATTACATTAGATGACATTCATTCATGGACAAGACCCATAACATCCTTTCTGTTGGAATTAATAGGGTATGTAAATATGATTTGGGGGAGGAAGTTTCCTCAATAACCCAGCCAATGCCATGTATGGCTTCAGAGGTCATAACCAGCATCTTGAAATGAACTGAGAAGCAAACTGAAACCAATGCAGGATGTCAACAGTATTGCTAACTTCATCAGAAGAAGAGGTGTATAATTGGATATCTTCAGCCTACTGGATTCTATAACTACAGATGACCTCACCCAGTGGCTTCATATAGATATTACACAGAAGTGAACAGTGCCAATTTGGTCTAGTGGGTAAGGCACCAGGTTAAAAAACAGGAGACTGAATTCAAATCTTGCCTTCTATCTCAGCCCAACTCACCTCAGAGGGTTCTTGCTGTGGAGAAAATAGGAAGAAGAAGATGTATTGGACATGTTAGCAGCCTTCAGTTGTTTGTCAAAATAATAAAGGTGGGATACAAATATACACATAAGATAAAAAACATAAAATAAAGTAGGGGCTGAAGGCACGACTGCTTTTATTTTCCTGTATCTTCAGAATTTCTACTGAGAGCTAATTCTTGCTTATGGGAACTTTCTCTCCAAAAGCGGCATTATTCTGGAAGAGTACTCTTATATAAGTTTGCCTTCTGGCACAGCATTCTCAGCTATCTTCATTCATGAGGGGCTTGGAAACAAATATGTGACCCTTTCAGAATTACAGGTGTGAGATATGCATTTAATTTACATTAATTAGCTATGTCAACATGTAAATGTATCTCAGACTTGATCAGACAGTCCGAGACTAAAAATTAAGGGAATTCTAGGGAGGAAAAAACAATCATTTCAAAAGCTGAAAAAAAACCAGAGAGATCCTTTTCTATTAGTTTGCTTGAAGTATAGTATTCCTGCGGGATGTCCAGTGAGCTTATTCAGATAAAGCTGGTACTTTTCCAACCATCTGGGTATATTCCTCAGGGCCTAGGCATTAACAGATTGCAATATTACTACTGAATATAAGGAGGCCTATTATTACAGGGCTTCTCACATTGTTAAGGTTAAGCATGACCTTCAAAATGATAAATTATGGCCAGTAAATGGATAACATTTACAAAGAACATCCAAACAATGCTAAATCAGTTAGGGATGCCCCCAAGAAGACTGCATTCTGTAAAGTCTACAAGGAATATCAGAGTAAATAGCAAGTTGTCCACTGTAAATTTGTGACAACTGCCTGTCACCCCCTCCCCCCCAAATCTATTATGTCCTTGGTAGTGCACTCTATGAGATACACTTGCATTATCTCAGCAAAAAAGGAAAATGTACAGATATCGTCCTCTTCTAATATTACCAACTTTTCTCCCAAAATGATAAAACATAATTAGAAGTGAGGAGCCTGGCATTGACAGAAATTGCTGCATATTCCACTCTCCTTTCTGCACCCCTATCCAGGCATATTTATTTGATTTTGAATTTGGTAACTTTCATAAAAATCACAATAGATTTCAATTTTAGATCAGTCTGTCTTTGGCATGGATGGGAAATATTAACTTGCATTGCCAAATATGGTATGAGGTACAATGCAAGAAAACCTGCAGAACTGTCTTAGTGGTTTCATCCAAATATGGCAAGAGGTATTTCAACTATGGGATATTGTTAGATTCCCTTCCAACCCACTGGAGAATAAAACATTAAGCTTTATTAAGTGAGAAATGGAAAGATTAGCTGAAAAATAATTAATCCTTCATAATAATGACTTTGAATGTATCACTGGTTAAGACCCAAATCAAAGTGCCTACCATGACTTTCCTCAGTCCAAATGTTAGCAGGAATTGTACTGAGAATCTCTAGGAGATAAACTTAAGGGCAAGGCAGATTCCCTTCTGAGAAATTAGCTTTAGTTATGCTCATTTAAATATCCACAAAAACACAGCCCAGTTTTAACTGTAAAAGTATGCTTACCATGGATCAAGAAACATGAAGTATAGTTTTAATAAAAGTTGACTGAGTAGCTTCTATATATTTTTTAAATTCTAAAACTGCTTCATACAGAAAGAAATTCTGGACCTTAACTTAAAATAATTTGATTGTTGCAAGAACAAAGTTATTATAACCAGAAAATTTATCTAAAGCCCTGAAGCCTTCTGGGTACCGGCTATCATTTTTGCAAAAGGTTTGTTGCTTCAAAGCAGAAATACTTTCCTAAATATTTAAATAGTTTAATCTATTCAATTTAAAATGTTCCAGTTTTGGTGGGAGTTGACACACTGTTTAATAAATAAAAACACTTTCATTTAATTTCTAATTTTTCATCATGTCAATATATTACTACAAACTGGAGGGTCCGCTGAACATTGGTTTGCGTCTACAGGTGATAATGAAGGGGTCATCAAAATAAAGTAGGACAGATACAGTATTGTTCCCTAAAGTCAGAGCAGTGTTTCTCAACCTTGACAATTTGAAGCTGTATAAACTTCAGTTCAAGGGTGGGTTGCTCTTACCATTCCTACCGGTTCGGGTTGTGTCGGAAGTGCCCATTTTGCATGCACACGCACACTATGCTCGTGCGTGTGCCCTCATCACGCCCGGCCAATTTGAGGCCGAAACACTGGTTTTGAGCCAGAGGACTGGTTCAGGCGTGTGGCCGGCCAGCCGTTGCTGCCGGTTCGGCGAGTGGGGGCAAATTCCAGCTACCGGTTTGGGCGAACTGGTCTGAACCGGCAGCAACCTACCACTGCTTCAGTTCCCAGAATTCCTCAGCCAGCATGCTGGAAATGTTGAACTCCATACGTCTGCCAAGGTTGAGAAATACTGGATTAGAAGGTGAAATTCCAGATTTTAAAAATGTCTTTTCTAATGGAAATTTTGTAGTAGAATATAGAAAAATTAAGTAACAGGAGAGTAAGTATAACATTTCATTTCTTTTTAGTATCAGGATTAGGGTATAAAGAGCTCCAATGATTGCATACTTGATTTGCATATAGGTCTGCCCATGCATATTCCCATGCATCATCATCATGGCCAGTTACTCAGTGATTTATGGATGTAATTGCTAATTTCCTTCACTGAGGTTAGCAATGCTCCTTATAGAAAAGGAAATTGGATCCCCAGAGATGCAAGTAACCTCATTTCCTCCACGACATGCATGGCAGAGAAAGTGGTTTGTCTCACTTTTTGTCTTGAATTGCTATGGTAGGATTTGTTTCTAAGAAATCTTTTAAAATATCTCCAAGGAGCTTCAGGTGCATTCATCAGTTTCCTTATAGATGTTCCCTTGAACATGACAAAACCAGTGCTACAAATGTGCATTAGAGAAGATGCAGATATTACTTTCATTTTCTGTGACAAATAGTTTCTTCTGTGAGATTTTCTAAACTCAACTAAATAGGGTGTTGATTGAAATCCTTTTCTCTCTTCTATTTTAGGCATAAAAAGTAAAGGTAGCTCTTTTGGTCCATGGGAAAAATATGCTCAGGTATCGTTTGTTTGTATTGCCTTAGCTATAGTTAACTCACATTATTTTGATTGTCCCAGTCAAAGCTCCACCTCATTTTATCTAGCCCCTTGTCTTGAATGATTAAATCAGCATATTTTATTATCAGTGTTGGCTAGCTGACCTGATCTATTAGCAAGATTATTTATGGAAAAGTGCACTAAACTAATACCTTGTATTTGGGCTCAATGTCAAAATCAGCTACTTTATGTTTAAGAATTAACTAAACCACTCCAAAACTTGGCAAGGATGATCCCCACCTTAGAAGCTAATGCTCCTAGACATTATTTGTTTATTTGCTGCCCATTTCATATCCAATGACTCTGGGAAGCTTACAACATAAAAGCATTAAAGCATTACAAAAAAATATTAAAATCATCTATCATAGAAACACAGCTAAAATCATTAGCAAATAAAATCATTAATATCCGATGGTAAAAGGAAACCTGGACACACGGGGGGGGGGGAGGTGGGATTAAGTTTTAATTAGTCAACCATCTCCAGTATGAAGCTCCCCCATTAGGTCCTCAAGCCATCTGGAGCCAAGTCTTAAGGCTCTTACGAAATGTCAGCAGAATGGAAGCCAATCTCACCCCAGGAGGTAATATGTTCCATAGGGCATGAACCAAAGCAGGGAAGGCTCTTCTCCTGGATCCTGCCAACTGAAATTCTTTGGCTGACAGGATCTGCAGTATGTCCTCTTTGTCGGTGTGGGTGGGGTGGGCCAATCCCATTGACATTGAGACACCTTTTCAAATTTCACCATGCTTTACTTTCATTTTTTTTTGCATATAGTTCACTTCATCAGATATATTATGCTTATTTTTGTGATGAATATATACAGTCATATAGTAAGATGGGAAATAGTGAAGAGTGAACTGCAAAGGTAATAATTGATTAGCAATTTGCTTCATTTAATGATCATTCACAATGACAATAGTAATGTAAAATTACTTGCACAACCAATCTTCACATTTATGACCTTTGCAGGTTTGTAAAAGAAAGGAAAACTACAGTAAAATTGTGGTGTTTCACTGGCATGTTAATTCCAATTGTGGTTTCTAAATAAGAACTGCCTATATTAATAATTGTTCAACAAGCAATATTGAATACAAATCATGTTGCACTGGTAAATTTCACTCTAATTCATTGGTAACAGGATTAAATCTTCGAATAAATTCTAACTCAATTTTGCGACCCACTTACAATTTTTTTTCAGGAAGACAACTGGTACATCATGTAGTATCTTGGGGAATTGAAATGTTGTTGGATATTCCCTTTATAATGTAACATTTGCTTCTAGCTAATAAAATAATTATTATGATGTATTAAATTTATATGTTGCCCAATTTTCAGCGACTCTGAATCTATTTATTCTTTTGGCTAAAGAGATATAAGCAATGAGTCATTTCTGACAAATATCAATGGCATATTCTGGTCATTGACTGGTTCTGCCATCTTTTGCATCAAAACAACCAAACCTGTTTTGGGGATTTGCCAAAAGATGCCACCACCACTGCTTCCAGCCTGAATAAATGAACCACAGATATGTGGATAATATTCTGTAAAAGTCTTGTCAGAACAGTTGAAAAGAGAGAGTTGGCTTCTGAATCTGTCTACAGTTGCTTTTGTTGTGTTGCAATGTATGATGCCCTCTGATTGAATGAACAGCTGTTTTAGTTTTTGTTTAACTTTTGATTCCAACTGTACTCTGATTTTTAGGGTTTTTTCCTAGCTCAACGGAATGTTAGAAAGTAATTGAGTTAAAAATCTGAGGACCCTGTCTGTTCATCAGCAGGATAACACTCCAAAAACAGAAGAGAATGGGCCCAAATTGGTTGTGGATTTTGGCCAGAGACTGGTTAAGAAAATAATCCAGAGAAAATATTTTCCCCACGCATCTCTATGGGAGAGACAACTGGACAGTGATTCAGCATGCTGCCAACCACTCCATTGTTAAGGTGTATTTCTTCCCCCTCCCTTCTGTCATGTAATCTAGAACATGTTACCCACATTTCTCTTCACAGTGCACCCATACAAAATACATCAACACAAGATTAGGGGAGAGAAGAAACACACTTAGTAGATATAGGCCTCAACCCTGCTTAGACATTCTCTCTCTCATACACATATGCACCCACACTATTAAATCCCTGCATAAACACATAGACACAAAAGGAGGTAACACTAATGCACACTCCCTGATTATATCTTCACAGGCACACAAGCAACACATACGAATGCATTCTAGTCCATGAGGACAAAGTACATACATGCAAACAGACACTATGTATCATTTTGATGGAGGTGGAAACACCCCTGGAACAGATCTATGTGCCCCAACAAGTGTAACTTTGGTTCATACAATTAAGTTAGGCCTGAAACTTTGGTTCGGCTAGAATATTCTCTTCCTTTCTGTGCTGTAGCCCAGAAGTCAAAATGCTGTGTTAGCTAAATGTATATTGAACTATTGTGTCAGCCAAATGTATCGCTGTGACCCAGATAGTCACAGAGCCTTGCCTTCTCTGTGTTTAGATACATTTCTCCTACATGCTTATCTAAGCTCAACAAGAAAGGCTTTGTTCTCAAACACCATTATGTCATGGGAACACCCTTCTATGTGTGACCATTCTATGCTGCTGTGATAGAGGTATAAATATGCATTTAACATAATTTTAATTGTTCAGACTTTTGAAAGCAAATCGCTTCTTTTGAACCTTTGCAAATAATCCTTTCCTGCTTTGAAGACACTTGAACTGGTCTTGCCTCTAATTTATTCTGCAACAGTTTACACCTCGGGTGTTCTGAGTCCCGATTTATTGATTTATTTTTGAGAAGAAGAACCAGGCACCTTAATTTCCATGGCGCCTACTTCGGTGTAAAATCATAAAAGCTCTTGATTTATTATTTGACATTCTGCTTTCTAGTCCGTATCTGAGGAGGCTGTGTCCTCCCACTTTTAAGCCTGACGTTCCGTGCTTATGTCCTGTTTCTCCTGTCCAGGTGAGCGATTACATCTCACGTGCTGAGCAGCTCAAGGCCCTGGTGGCATCGGACAACAAAGCCCTTTTGCAAAAAGGCTGCCCTGGACGGGACCTATTAAAAGGTAAATTTCTAAGGGAGGGAGGCTGAATGAGGTAGCATCATCGAACCCTTGCTCGAAAAAGTCCCTTGTGGATAAGATGTAAGTCAGGGTCTCCCACCTTGCAAATTTTAAGACTTGTGGACTTCAGCTCACAAAATTCCTTACATTTTGGGAGCTGAAGCTCACAAGTCTTAACGTTGGTTGGGGAATTCTGGGAGTTGAAGTCCACAAGTCTTTTAAATTTGGCTGGGGAATTCTGGGAGTTGAAGTCCACAAGTCTTTTAAATTTGGCTGGGGAATTCTGGGAGTTGAAATCCACAAGTCTTTTAAAGTTGGTTGGGGAATTCTGAGAGTTGAAGTCTACAAGTCTTAAAGTTGGTTAGGGAATTCTGGGAGTTGAAGTCCATCTATCTTAAAGTTGACTGGGGAATTCTGGGAGTTGAAGTCCACCTATCTTAAAGTTGACTGGGGAATTCTGGGAGTTGAAGTCCACCTATCTTAAAGTTGGCTGGAGAATTCTGGGAGTTGAAATCCACAAGTCTTTTAAAGTTGGTTGGGGAATTCTGGGAGTTGAAGTCTACAAGTCTTAACGTTGGTTGGGGAATTCTGGGAGTTGAAATCCACAAGTCTTTTAAAGTTGACTGGGGAATTCTGGGAGTTGAAGTCCACAAGTCTTTTAAAGTTGGCTGGGGAATTCTGGGAGTTGAAGTCCACCTGTCTTAAAATGGCCCAAGGTTGGAGTCCCCTGGACCAGAAGACCTCCAAGGTCCCTTCCAGCCCCATGATTCTATGATAAACAAGGATCTGTTGCAAAATGAGGCCGGCTGTGTCCATCCTGCAGGAGTGTCGAGGGCCACCAGAGGGCGCTCTTCCACAACCTCCCTTTATCCAAAATCAAGCTAAATTTCCCCTGAGCTGAATTTACTATTTTAGGACAGAGCTGGCGAAAGAAATAGCATGTTGTGTTTGCCTACGTGGTTGTAGGTTTGCAAGACAGACCATCAGTTTCTGGGGAGGCTGACGGTTGGCCCAAGAAACTTTTCTTTGGCAAAAAAAAAATGGTTGCAAAATCAAGCATGGGTTGTTTTTAACAATGGAAATTCTGGTCTTAGTATGGTCATAAATCAAGGACCACCTGCATACAGAAAAACAGCCCCTAATCTCTTCCCACACACATTTCTGGGAACTTTTATCTTACGTTTATTTGGTTCTTTGGTTAGAAGGCAGTAGTGCAGGCTCCTTCTGCTGGGTGCTGGGTGCCAGCAGTTTGATAGTTCGAATCTCACCAGGCTCAGGATTGACTCAGCCTTCCCTCCTTCCGAGGTGGGTCAAATGAGGACCCAGATTGTTGGGGGAAATAGGCTGACTCTGTAAACCGCTTAGAGAGGGCTGTAAAAGCACTGTGAAGTGGTATACAAATGCTATTGATAATATCAGGTTGGGGAGGGGCACGAAAGAGGATATTGAAGAGGCACTGAAGGGGGAATGGTGGTGAGAAACCATTTGCCAACTGAACGGTTGGTTCCTTCAGTGCCTTGACGCCATGAGATTCTACCCAATGGGTTACAATATCCAGGCCAGAGGTGGGTTCCTACCGGTTCTAACTGGTTCTTTAGAACCATTAGTAACTCGGTGATGACATCACACTGCCGGTTCCATCGATATCTCCGTGTGCGCTGCCATCTTGCATTTTGCTTCTGCAGAAGCTAATTTTTGGTTTCTGCGCACTTGCACGCAAATCATGCGTGTGTGAGGCGTGACCCTGAACGAACTGGTAGCAACATTATCCACAACCCATCCCTGGTCTAGGCTGCTTTGAGGGTAACGCAGATTCTTGTGAAGGCACTCAGCCAGTGCTCTGCCTTGGAAATGAGAACCAGTGTATCAATTTGTCTGTTAACCTACGTGCAGGTGAGTAATTGCGGTGCAAGTGAGTAGATCTGTTTTCATTTTATATATTCATTTAAGGATAAAATTTATATTGCCGACTACCCGGACAGAGCGACTCAAGTCGGTTTGCAAAAATATAAAAACAACAG
>JANHFT010002921.1:67394-81721 GCA_032467955.1 Pseudoxenodon macrops | reverse complement strand
CAAAAGCCCAAAAACAAGATGGCGACGCATGCGCAGTGCTGGAAACTCGGCTTCTGCGCATGCGCAGAAGGAAAACAACCAGAAAAAAATTCAAATTCCCCCCCCCCATAAAAAAATCCAAAAAAAAAGATGGCAGCACCTACGGAGCAGAACCGGCTTAGTGATGTCACCAGCGGCCTACTACCTACTCGGTAGAACTGGTCTGAACCGGTAGGAACCTACCTCTGGTCCTCATGATTTGTGCCCCTTCTCCCGATTGCCTCAAAGGCCTAACATCTGGTCTAGTTTTTCTCCAGTGTAGCAACATTAAGATGGATGGACTTTAACTCTCAGAATTCCCTAGTCAGATAAATTTATCCTAGATAAATGGCTGCCCAGCTTTTGTCTTGGGGGTGGAACAGCTGAAGAGCAATTTTTGCAGGTCCTCCACTGCTCCTCATCCAAGGGAGGGAAGAGAGAGATTAGAGGTCCCGTGTTTGTACTTCACCTTGAGAGAAACTGAGCACAGGGAGTCCTTGACTCACAACCACTCGTTTAGTGACCATTTGAAGTTACGACAGCACTGAAAACCGTTAACTTACGATCGTTATGCACACCAGTGCAGCATCCCCATGATAAAAATTTAGATGCTTGGCAACTGGCTCATCTTTATGATGGGCTGCCATGTCCTGGGATCATGTAATCTCCTTCTGTGACTTTCTAACAAGCCAGAAGGGAAAGCCAGATTCACTTAATAACCGTGTTACTGCTTTAACAATCGCAGTGATTCACTTAACTGTGGCAAGAAATAAGGGGTCCTTGGTGCTCTCTGAGCTTGCTTGTTTTCTTGCAGACGTTTCCTTACCCTAACTAGGTAACATCATCAGCGCTAGTAAGGAGTGGTATTTGCTGTTTACTTACAGCAAGCTCCATCCCTTGCTGACGCTGATGACGTTACCTAGTTTGGCTAACGAAACGTCTGCAAGAAAACAAGCAAGCTCAGAGAGCACCAGGGACCCCTCGTTTCAACCCTGAGCTACAAACATTCTCCTTTATTGTGGCAAGAAAGGTTGTAAAATGGGGCACAGCTCACTTAACGAATATTTCACTTAGCAACATTGGGCTCAATTGCAGTCATAAGTCGAGGTCTACCTGTATATAAATGTGTGGGTAGATTGATGATGGACTCTTGGATCCTGGTGGGGAAAGAGGAAGGATCTTATATTTCTTCTCTTGCTGTCACCACACGAATGCATTTCTTTCAGAGTCCAGCCTTCCCAATAATCATTACCACTGCAATAAAGGAGGTTGCGTGACCTTCCCTTCCTAGTCAATTATGCTACTGAACTCTTTATTGAACTTTTTAAAATAAAGCATAATATAACGATCTTAAGGTTGGAATAGGGGCGGGGTGGGTGGGTGGGGGGAAAGGGCAACCAAAATGATCAGAGGCCTGGAGTAAACTCCCTTTTGATGACCGGTTCCCTGGGTTTTGATGTGATTTTAATAAGGCGAGAGCTGACTTGACAGAGCTTTGAAAAATCATACTCAACACACGGAACAGAGAAGTTTTTCATCATTCATAATAACGAAACGTCGTTTAATGGCTGGAGATCCAAGGCAGGCCAAAGGAAGAACCTTTTTTTTGATGTTAATCTTCCGGGACAGACAGGGATTAACTTGGACTGTTTTAAAAGAAAAGAGGACAGATTCATAGAGAGGACTGTCCAAAGTCGTGAAGGCCATATGTCGTTTTCCAGGATCAGAAGCAGCAAGTCTTCGAATCAATAAAAGAGAATATTTGCAGCTCAGGGTTGAAATGAGAGCTCCTTGGTGCTCTTTGAGCTTGGTTGTTTTCTGGCAGAAGTTTCATTACCCAAACTAGGTGACATCCTCAGTGCTAGTGGGCTACTGTAGAAAATAGGATGCTGGCCATCTAAGCTTCAGACATGAGCCAACGTTAATTTGGGAAAGGTTTACTTCTAGCAAAAAATCAGAAGGTGGTGGTAACGCAACATTATTAACAGTTATGGGGCTGATGCTTCTGTTTTTTGGCAGCCATAGGCTTACCCAGGGCTCTCCAACCTTGGCAACTTTAAGACTTGTGGAGTTGAAGTCCACAAGTCTTAAAAGTTGCCAAGGTTGGAGATCCCTGGGCTTACCTACAATGGAAACTTGTAGGCCTGAGAGGAAACTTGTAGGCCTGAGAGGAAACTTGTAGGCCTGAGAGGAAACTTGTTGGCCTGAGAGGAAGGAAGTTTCTTCTCTCCTCAGCTGCAGGAGATCTAGGTTTATTAGCAATTTTATTCAGTTTTGCCTAGGTTTGTTAAGAAAAGAAAGGGAGGCGTTAACAACAAGAGTCATACAACCCTTTTGATTCCATTTTGGTTTGCACGTCAAGCCTTTTGCCATGGCGGCGTAGTGGTTAGAATGCAGTATTGCAGACTGAGTCTGCTCACTGCCAGGAGTTCGATTCTCACCAGGCTCAAGGTTGACTCAACCTTCCATCCTTCTGAGTAAAATGGTAAAACGAGGACCCAGATTGTTGGGGACAAGATGCTGAGTCTGTAAATCACTTAGAGAACTATATAAGTCTTTAAGTGCTATTGCTATTTATGACACATTTTCCAGAAATACGTTTACTTCCAGTTTCCGGGAAGGGAAAGCCAATAGTGAACAGTGAGTTTGCTTAACAACAATGGTGTTCACTTAACGACTGCTGCAAAAAAAGGCCATAAAATTGTATCCAGTCACATAATCACCCGCTTTCTGACCATCTTGACTTAATGGCCACAATTGCCAGCCTCGGTTGCCCTCGTTAAGTCAAGGGACTACTTGTACTTTCTCTTTGCATCTCTCCCTCCTCAACTATAACTTTTAGGCTAAAATGACTGATATCTTTGTGGATTCTCTGAACCCCTTGGTGAAGAGGGCTGGTGTACATAAATGCAGAAGAAGAAGAAGACTTTATTTGTGTTTGTAAACTGTAATTTTGAGCAAGTGAGCTCTGCTCAGTCTCCTTGCAGTCAGTGGGATAAGCACATTGTTAAGCATTTCAGGATAAACCACGTTACTTTTGCAGTCTGGGAAAGGAGTCAGTTTGTTTTGCAATCCCAAGTTCCATGCCCAGTTGATTTCGGTATTTTTGTGAGTATGAGTGTGCGCGTGTGTGTGTTACTGGACTTGTTGTTATGCTTTCTATGTGCATGAAACCACAAATACAAGCACAAGCCACAGGGCAAAACTATCTCTCTTGAAGAAGAGAACAAGAATCCAAATCCTGACAGCAGCCTGGCAGAAGGACCTCCGAGGAATCAAGCCAAACCTCCTTTTGCCCAAGATAGGTGGATTATTATTACATCCACTTTCCCTTTCTGATTTTTCGTTGTTAAATCATCCTTGGGAGCTCAAAGTCTTCTTGAGAAACAGATCCCTATAGTTTCCCTTCGGCATCCCGACTCCTGCTCCCCACCGTACTTCTCCTTTCCCAGATTCATTTCTGTTTTACATTCCCACTGTCTCATTTTTATAACTGTTTTGATTTGTAAAATACTACGCTGTTATACAGTGTTCCCCCCCCTACTTGTGCTGATTTAGTATGCTCTTATCGTCTGCCTTAAATCTTTGATAAATGCATTATAAAAGAAGAAACTGTTACCTGATACTATTATAAAGTCTTGGCTGTCTGCCAGTGTGGGAGTTAGAATAACAGAAGCAAAGTGATCGAGAGCTGGAGAACATCTTAAAGAATTACCAGTTTCCCCCGAAAGGAGACAGAAATGATTTAAGCAGGAACAGCTGACAGGGGCTTAGCATCACTGGGAGTAATTTGGATTGTTATGTCCACGAGACCCTTGTACAAAACACATTTCCAAGTATACAACACAAGTAGTACAACGAAAGCAAGAATATACGAAGAGAGGTACAACCTGGGCTCTTCAAACATTTGAGATGACCGGAGTGAAGTAACCTTGCAAATGTTGATATCCATCCAGCTTGTGACATTTGCAGGATTATGACAGAATAACAGAGTTTGAAGGGACCTTGGAGGTCTTCTAGTCCAACCCCTTGCTCAAGCAGAAGACTCTATAGCGCACTGGACAAATGGCTGTCCACTATCTTCTGACAAACCTCTATATTCTTGGAACACCCACAGTTTCTGAAGGCAAGCCATTCCACCGATTAATTGTTCTGTCAAGAAATTTCTGCTTATTTCTAAATTGGTTCTTTCCATCCGTTGCCTCTTGTGCCTTCAGGAGGTGCTTTGGAGAATAGGTTGCCTCTTCTTTGTGGCAGCCCCTCCAATATTGGAAGGCTGCTATCATGACACCCCTAGTCCTTCTTTTTGTAATACTAGGCATACCTACTTCTGGCAGCCGTTCTTCTTTTAGCCTGCAGTCCCCTGTTCATCTTTGTTGGATCTTCTCTGCACTCTTTCCAGAGTCTCCACATCTTTTTTTATATATCATAGCGACCAAAACTGCAGTATTCCAAGTGTGATCTTACAAAGGCATTGTACTAATATGCACAGTATGATTTGTCTGTTTCCTCTTAGGAGCAAACACGACAGTGGTAGGTTGCTACAGGTTTGGCCTGGATCAGGCGAACTGGTAGCGGCGGTGGTGGGAGGCTCCACCCACCCGCCCAGCGCGCACACATGTTCACAATTCCAAACCGGTAGCGGCGGTAATTGAAACCCACCACTGAAACATGGGAATCTAAAAAATCAAGATAGCCTCCATTACAACTTAATTTAACATCCATGCCAGCCCTTTGAGATAGTCCAGGCAAGAAGCACCAACCATGAGTTCTAATACAATCTTTATTATTTATAACCCAGCCAGCTTTCATGCCTAAAGTGGGACTAGAATTCTCAGTCACCTGGTGATTGGCCCAAGTCACCCAGCCTTTCATGTCTAAGGATGTACTACAACTTGCCACCTCTGGTTTCTAATTTGGTACCTTAACAGGAGTGGATTCCTCTTACCTTTCCTACCGATTCGGGTCGCGCCGGAAGTGTGCATTTTGCACGCCCATCGCTTCCGGGTATAAAACCCTCTGCGCACGTGCAGTTGGGTTTGCACATGTGCACAGGGTTCTTTTCAAGTCCTGGAGTAGCGATTTGAAGCCGGAGGACCAGTTAGGGGGCGTGGCTAGCCAGCCATTGCTGCCGGTTCGGTGAGTGGGGGCAAATTTCCGCTACTGGTTCTAGTGAATCGGTCCAAACCAGCAACAACCCACCACTGTTTCCTTAACCACTAGACCAACCCGGCTTCTGTTTCAAATTCTGCAAATTCAGATTCTTGCAAATCTGAAAGTACCCCTCCGCTCCCTTTCTCTTAGTCTCCCCCAAACTAGGGAAGGTCCTTTCTGAAATGCTTTCTCCATCCGCCCCCTCCCCCCACTTTCAGCCTCAGATTTCTCTTTCTCAGACCATTATTTAGACTGCCCACTTTGTCCTGTCTCCCAAGGCCATTCCCACATACCATTGCAATGCATCGAAGGAGGAAAGAACCCTGTGCCCCAGGATAACTGCCTCTCTTACTGCCTTTAACGGTGCTCAGGATGGTGTAAGCAAGTTTTAACATTTTTCCTAGATGAATGCCTAGACATGCTTGTACTATGGCTAGGCATCTCATTAAGAGTTGAGGTGGCGCAGTGCAGCACTGCAGGCTACTTCAGCTGACTGCTACCTGCAGTTTGGCAGTTCAAATCTCACTGGCTCAAGGTTGACTCAGCCTTCCATCCTTCCGAGGTGGGTAAAATGAGGAGCCAGATGGTTGGGGGCAATAGGCTGACTCTGTAAACTGCTTAGAGAGGGCTGTAAAGCACTATGAAGCAGTATATGTTTCAAGTGCTATTGCTAAATGTGAAAAATGGTTATAAGTCACATTTTTCAGTGATGTAACCTTGAAAGATCACAAAATGAAATGCTGTTAAGTATGAGGTTTGAGTTATGACTGAACATTGACTGAGGGGGAAAGTGCATTGTATGCATCGGTATACTTCTTCCTATTCCTTTGTAATATGGAAGTGTGAGTTTGATACATAGGAAAGTGGATTGCAGTAGGAACGGACTATTTCAATCCATTGAGAATGCCAAAAGAAGTACGCTCAGAACTAAATGGTGCTGAATGAATGTAGATTCAATGCAATTATTTAGGCAAAATGAATAAGAATCAAATATATGAAGGAAGAGAAAAATAGCGAAGGAGAAGGTTGAGAAAGTGGTGGTGTTTTACAACATCTTCAGAAGCAGGCAAAAAGTTTAAAGCAGAAAAGGCCATTTATAAAGCAGGGCATGGATATGGCAGGGATAATATTTGCAAAGACAGAAAGATACAGAGTGCTATACTGAATGATAGTGCTTCATATAAATTAGATTTAGTGAAATGCATTTTATGGTTTCTTAGCTTTTTTTTTTTTTTGCAAGAGTGTTCCTTTTCTTGTCTTTTCATATGTACGTTGTCCGCTAAAGGGTCTCTCTGCTGCTTAGATGAAGGAACAAAGTGATTCTTTTTCTCTTGCTCCCTCCCTTTGCAAGTGGAGGGAGTTCCTGTTGCAGTGGTGCTTCCAGAAGAACAGTGGCAAAGCTTTGTAACTTATTTATTTATTAGTTTGTCAAGATAGCAGGTATAAATATGAAAACACGGACATGAACGAAGGAAATGAATACGAATAAATGGGGACAGTAGGACAGGGACAGTAGGCACACTGGTGTGCTTATGCAAGCCCCCTTTACAGACCTCTTAGGAATGGGGTGAGGTCCACGGTAGACAGTTTAAGGTTGAAGCTGTGGGGGTTTGAGGATGTAACACCGGAGTCGGGTAGAGCATTCCAGGCGTTGACCACCCTTGTTGCTGAAGTCATATTGTCTGCAATTGAGTTTGGAGCAGTTTCTGAACTGAACTGAAAATTCCTGAATGTTTTGCTCATATACTTTCTATTCTCTTTCTTTGGTTCATAGACTCCTTCCTTTTTTACCTTTGCCTAATAGAGAGACTTATGGTTAGTTTCTCACTCATTGATGGTCTAATTCTTTGCTTGGTAAAAGAACAGCACTGCACAGCGGTTGCTTCTGAACCTCTCCTCCCTGGCTGTTTCCTCCTTCCTTCTTTTAGGCAGTCACAGTTTCCCTGGTCAGACTCCCTACTGTCTCTTGCCTTGATAGGGCCAGTACTGCCTCAGAAACAGAGCCTACTTCAGATTGTGAGAGCAGCAAGGGTTCCTGGAGGGTGACATGCTCATTGGGAAAAGCTTAGCCCATCTATCCAAGTCCTGCTGTTGTTGGGAGATTGGGTGGGATAGGCCAAAGCTTGAAGCCAATTCTTTCTCTGGAGAGTTTCCTTGGAGGAAGTTTCCTCCAAGGAAGGAGGACACATATCTACAGGATCTCAGGGCCCTGGCCTCGCTGAGAAGCACTTGCAAATCCCACAGAGTACCGTTCCATGCTGAAGAAAATCGCTTGGAAGTCTTGGAGGGTCACATTGCAGGCAATGGGCTGCATGTTTGAATCCTGAACTAGATAAACTTCTTAATCACCAGATTAATTTGGTGCACGGATTTAATAGACAAAAATATCAATAGCAATACAGTTAAAATAGTATTATAAAGTGTAATTTGTGCAATTTATCCTTAGTACTGTAAATAATTTTGAAAAGTTTGCAGCTAAACTTTTCTAATCTTTTCTAATCTTTTCTAGCTTTTAATCTTTTCTAAGAAATCAAGAAATTTGGCACCATGAGTATTTGGTATTACAAGTATTGCTTCTTGTCCTGCCTTCTGGTGCTTTGGAAAATAGTGTGATCTCCTCAAATATTGGAACACTACTATCAAGTCTTTCTTTTCACTAGACTAGAAATAGCCATGTGCAACTGTTCTTCATGTGTTTTAATTTCCAGCCCCATAATCATCTTTGTTGTTCACCTTTGCACTCTTTCCAGAATCTCAACATCTTTTTTATATTGTAGTGATGAAAACTGGATGCCATAGTCCAAGTGTGACCTTACCAAGGCATGATAAAGGCGTACTAAGACTTCATGTGATCTTAATTCTATCTCTGTATTAATGCAGCCTAGAATTGCACATAATATGTGTAATCCTAGGCTGCATTACATTACATTAACGTATATAAAAAGTATATAAAATGATATATGATTTATATGCTGATCTATGACTATGATAAAAATTTGATTTGATTTATAAAGGGTGCAGTGCAGCATAATTCTGATTTTCCATTCACCATGTGGAGAAAGATGCTATGCCTGCCCTCTTAAAGAACAGATGGAAGGCTATTACAGGCCAATGTAAAAGCTGTTCTGGTATTCTGGCATATAATATTAAACAAATAATGGGCAAGTACAACAATTTTCACTGGTCTCAATTAAAGGAAGATGTGCTTAACTGAAATCACTTTGGAGAATTGCTTAAAGAATAGTTTGTCATATTCAAAACCCACTGAGTTTGGCGTATTACGTGAAAGCCTACAATACCTTTAAGTGCAAATAAGTTATTTCCACCAGGAAGACCAGAATTTATCAGAGCAGTCAAAAGGCATGTATTATTAAGCCAAGGGTTAACATATATTATGTACACTCAAGTATTCATTGATGCCATTGATGCCTGAACATCTGGATTTGGAAAATATTGCAGAAATAAAGCATGTGTAATTAAACAGCATTTAACAGCTCTATGTCCTTTTAAGCAGATATTTGAAAGCCATGCTATTTACTTTGGCCTCAAACATTTTAATCTATTTCTAATATGAAAAAAGTCTAAGATGTTGACTACCATTCTTTTTACTTTAGCATATTGGCCACCTTCCCTTTTATCACTTTTAATGACAGAATTTTGGCCCTCCAGTTGCCTCTAGCACAGGAAAAATGTCTATTCAATAATGGTTCCATTATTTTGCTATTTATATTTAAATCTTGGAAAATACTCTTTAAAAATACTATTTTTTCACATAGTTAATAAATAGATCATTATATCTGCAGTGGGAGGCAATTGATCCCGATGCTCTTCTCAATCCAAGGGGCAAAGTTGTGGTAATAGCTAAATGGCAGGTGATTTTCCAGATTTCTGCATTTTTCCCCACCATATCATTGATATAAAACACTGAATAGCAAAGGGCTAAAATACAGTCTTGTTAAACACCCTTGGAAGTAGGCACCACAGCAGAGAGCTGACCTTGGCTGTCAATCTAATTTGAACATAGATGTTATCATGCAACATTTTAATAAGTGCCAGCAGCAATCTCCAATTTGTTCTTCAGTTGTTGTCTAGAAACAAAATCAAAAGCTGTTTTGAAGTCAATCAATGCCACATACAGAGCTCCTCTGGGAACTGATAAATATTTTTGATATGTTGTAAAACCAAGCAAAACTCCATGGTATCCCACTATTCATTAAAAAAACACAGTAATGCTCTTGAGTTAATTTATATGAAAATTGTTTCATATGAATCTAACACCTGTGAACTGAATCTGGTGCAGATAGTTTGGATCTTGCTAGGAGACAGCAGTTCAAAAGTTAGTTACATTAATTACTTGCAAACAGTTTTCTGATCCTAATTAGCAATTGTCAATTTCTCTGAGGAGGTTAAAGAGAATAGAAATTAAAGTAAGGACAGAGCTCTATTGAGATTACACTACATAAATTGCAACTCCTGTAGACTGCATGGGTGGAAATGTAAATAAATTTGTAGATATTTGGTTGCAATGCTCAGTCAGGGCTTTTGACTGAAATATTTTAAAGAAATTGAGAAAAATCACCTGACACTATTTGATAATGAAGCCTCGAGTTAGTTTGCTATCTATATTTCTTAATACAGAGAAAATGACCAAGCACAAGATACTAACTCAGCTTTTGTTTTACCCATTATGGTTCTTACTGCAAAATACTTAAAAACTAAACTTTTCTCCCAGATACCATCCAGGTCAGAGAGTATTCCTCATTACTGAGGAAGTGTAGAATCCTCACAGTAGATCTGGAAATGGTCACCAAATTTGCAAGGAAGTCTAGTCATTGATGGAACAAAAACCAAAAAGAAGAATTTAATTCATGAGAAAAGGAAACATGCAATTGGATTGTGGAAAGTGCATGAACAAGGGAAAAAACAGAACTTAACTGTGTTAAACTAGATGTTTTAGGAATAAGACAACTTAGATAGACAAACTGGGTCACTTCAACTCTGATGACTACAAGATATTCTGTTCATGGCCTGTGATTGTATATTGAATATAAGGCAATGATAAAAAGAGAACACTGTTCAGCAATAAATCAATAAAAAGATAGCAGATTTAGTTGATATAAAAATTAAACAATACACACTTCTGTTTAGATGCACATAATGAATTAAATAAATAATAAGAGGTCTTAATGCAGCTTCAAGAAAGGGATAATGTGAAATGTGAAAAAGTGGAAAAACCAAGGAACTTGAAATTATAGGAAGATTTGGAATAGATAAATGCATAAATTCAAGAGATAGATTAATAAGAGTTTTGTGTAGCAAATTTGTTGTTAATTGCATAACTCCACTTCTGTCATGGCCCAGAACTCAGACTCAGATTCTGAAGAAGCTGTTCCACCTGATCCTGTGGAGTATCAACCTTAGGGGGCACCAAGTCAGGAATCACCTGAGGCTGCTCAAAAACAGGTACCATCAGAAAAGCTGGAGTGATCAGATGGCCCCATGCCCTTGGATTAGAGTAGAAAGCAGAATGAAGACACTCAATGAGGGTCCTTGCCAAGCAAGAGAATAACTAACCTAATTAAAGTTAGCTGGCTGCATCCTGATTTAAGAAGCAGTCCTGACTCATGTTCCTCTGTTGGAAACAACTCTCTTATCTCCTGCTCTGGCTTGTCGTTTCTATGATTCTGCTTGTGATTCCTGAAACCTTCACCTTTGGACTGGCTGACTTGATCTCTGAATTTTGAAATAGATTTGACTTCTCTTCTGTGGTGTCCCTTCTGAAAGTGATACTATACAAGCAAACTTTCATTCCCAGAGACTGTTATGATTTACATTTCTTTCTTTGTCTGCTATTATCTACTTAGCCTTGAGTAAATTGCTATTTTCAGCTAGCAACTGAGTGTGTATGAGTTTGAAACCTGAAAAAGGACAGCTTCAAAGAACATGAACATAGATTCTACACTTAAGATACCACAAAATGGACACTGGAATCAAACAGAAAATAGATAATGGAGAAGTTCAATCCAATCAGCCAGGACCAGGCACACATTGAATAATAAATCATGATATACTGCTGTCAAATCCATAGGCTAAGTATAGAAAATTTTAACAGCAGCGGGTTGTGCAATGCAAAATGAGTAAGTGCAATGAGTGAAGCACTGCAAAACAGACTCCTCGCTTACAAGAACAAAGTTAAATAACCATGTTGCTTCTCTTTGCTTCATAGCCCTCACAGCTTCTCCTGTAGCACCTCCCAAATCATTTGTCCTTTGAACTGCTCACCAACAGATCTATCAAGAAATGCAGAAGATACACAGCTCACCTCCTCTGTACTGCAGGTTGCCTGTAAGTTCTCAATGTATAGTACAATTTGATTAAATTTATGCCATTCCAAACATTTTGCAGTACTAGTAGCTATTGTGTATACTATATTTAAGTCCAGCTATAATATATAATGTAATTTACCTGTATTAATTCTTTAGCTGCTCGAAATCCATATATCTTTTCTGCAAGGTATCAAATTCAGCATTTCTGAAGGAAAAGGAGAAAAGAAAAAATATGCTTACATACAAGGGACTCCAATAAATTCTCACAATTATAGACAAGCCTTCAACCTTGCATGTAGAACACTTGAAACAATTATTCCCAGTGTACTCACACTGTTTATCTTTGAAGCTTTATGCGGCAATTGTATTTCAGAATTGTTTTTCTTAGAGACTTGTATACACCATATTAGGAAGTAGTATGAAATATATGTCTTTCCACATAAAACTCAGAATGGGTCAAATAAATCAGACTTACCAACTAAATGGCTACATAGTTATAATGCAAAAATAACTCTGAACCAAATCTACCATTTGTACATGAATATTTGCTGGAACCGATGCCATTAACTGAAAAGCTGTATTTAAAAATCCCATTATTTATTTTGTACAACAGTCAAATCAGCAAAATGTACCTGTTTCAAAGTTATACAGAAAGCCAATGGCAAACTTACATAACAAAATATGTTCACCTATTTGTTCTGGGCATCTCTAATCACCTCTCATCTGCAACATACCCATGAAAGTTAATATTTAAGCTGAGTCAGACCAACCATATCATCAAATGGGATGGGTGAAATGATCTGTAAAATTGCCCTTTTGCTTCCAGATAACCCTCATCTCTGGCAAAGCAGACGGATGGTACATTCCTGTGTCTTCCAAGAAACTTTAGAATACTAATGGATGCAAGAATAGAACAGTCTCTAGTACATGCTCCATATGCATTTTAGGATTAAGAAATGGAAGACAGGAAGAATATCTTGCAGCATCTTGCTGGAGTATTAAAGGCAAATACTATAGAATACATCTTCCCTTTGTTTAACCTTCTTTACTATCCTCAAACAATTCTTTTTTCTTTAATAGCTGTTTTATAACTTAATTGTGATTCTCAATAGGTTTCTCACATTATCAAAGTTCTTTCATTGGGACTAAATTAAATATGTCATATGATAGCTCTTTAAATGTGCTACTATTTCAAAAGCAAAAACCAAATTCAGAAGAGAAGTGTTAATCTTTTAACCCACAGTAGAAATGATATCTGGGAAATATTCCAAAACACATTCCTTTGATTTTATTTTAAAAAAATAACAATATTGGGGCCATTTTGACCTAGTCAGGAAGAATTTTACGGGAAAGAAATACACTCAGCCCATATTATGCTCCTGTGACTGTCAATTCTGAAGCTGGCCCGACTGAGGCCATCTTGGAGGCTTCAGCGTTGCCACACTGGTGATGAGGGATAGGGCTGGGAAAATAGAGATAGTTGGGCTTTTGTGGCCAAAACAGAATAGTTTCCCCTGAGAACCAAGGACATTCCACAGGTGGCTGAAGAGAGGAGTGAAGTTTCCAAGCAACTGGACAGCACCTTGATTGGGCCATGTGACTGATGTGTTGGGAAAGGGGGGCGAGGAAATCTTTACTTTTGATTAGGTGAAAACTGCAGGAACCTTTAGAGTTGATTTTCACCAGTCCATGCCAATATGATATATCCAATAAAACGGTTCTTTAAGGAATCTACTTGCCTGGGAGTTTTGTTTGCTACGGTATATTACTTGGAACCCTGACACTGACATGCCATGTTACTATTAACATGCTACATGAGACTGGATTGGTATAAGATAAGAAGTTGGGTATAAAAACCCAACTAGACTTTTCAGAATGCACCCAGTTGTTCTCCAATTGCTGACATTCAGAGGCATTTAATCCTGAAAGAAAGCAAGGCTGGAAAAAGTTTGGATGGAGTAATTTAATTGGAAGCTGATTTATTCAAATACCATCAAAATAGATACAAACAGAGCAGGTTCCCTCTTTCTCCATTTCTAAAAGAAACATAAAGGAGCTGCACTGTTTCGCTTTGCTTCTGAGTCTTCCTTCAGCAATTTCTGCAGCACTGCACTGACATTTATGAATGGCAATTCTCATAAATCTTTGTTCCATTCTCCTGAAAAAGAAAAAGGTTATAGCAGTTGGGGTCTTCCTCATGTAAAAATATGAATAAATGGAGCTCTGATTTTCTAAATCTTACTCCAAGAACTGCACTTATTTTTATTTATTGTGCCTTCAAGTCAGTGTTGACTTTTGATGAACTGCCTGGAAAAGTCCCTGCGGTTTTCTTGCCAAGATTTTGCAGACGTGGTTTGCCTTTGCCCATTTCCTAGGGTTGAGAAAAGGGCACTGGCTTGGTGCCTAAAGCGGAAGAAAAACTCACATCCTCCTAGTTTCTAGCCGGGTACCTTAACCGCTGCACCAGGCTGGCTCTGCCGGAATGGCATAAATTATCTTAAGAGGGCCACCACAGCCAAATGAGCCGTTTATGGATTGATAATTGATTTCATTGATTTCAGCTTTCAGCAGAGATTAGGAGGTATTCTAATAACCATGGCAGACATGGAGATGCTATCTATAATCTATCTCTTATCTCTAATAGATAATCTGTAATCTATTGGAACATTGTTTCAAGTATATTTCCTTACCTAAATAGAGAAACAGAATGACCAAGGGCAAAAAGCAGTGGGAGCAAGAGTGATCCAGGATTTAACTTCTCTCTATCAGAATTATTATTTTTATTTTATTAACAGAGTTGGAAGGGACCTTGTAGGTCATCTAGTCCAA
>JANHFT010002921.1:55445-67294 GCA_032467955.1 Pseudoxenodon macrops | reverse complement strand
TCACTGTCAGAAAGTTCCTCCTTATTTCCAGGTTGAATCTCTCTCTGGTCAGTTTCCATCCGTTATTCCTTGTCTGGCCTTCAGGTACTTTGGAAAATTGTAGAGAGAAGAGAGAATGAGAGAGGTAGAGTTTCCTGAGGATGGGCTCCAACGTGAATCCAAAATCTTGGAAGACTAAACCTCTGGTCCTAGTGACTGACCTAGATGAGATCCTGCAACATTATCCTGGGACACGTATATTTGCTTTCATTCGTGGAGCAAGAGTAACTTCTGATTTTCCTGTCAGCTTGATTTCAGCTGGTTGCCCTCCAGGGGGGCTGATGGTGGGACCTGGTCTCTGACAGGGTGGAGTGGGACTGTGTTACGTAAACTTCAGGTTAACCTGAATAGTCAGTGGGGGGGGGGGAGAACAAATTTATCTTTCTCCCCTCTTATATTAAAGCGAGTCATGTAAGAAGGGTGAAAGAGACTCATTTCAAAATTGGGTTATTATAGTCTAGTCTACAATGATAAGGCAGAGTTACAGTATTCATGTGGCATTGGTTTCCTGATCTGATCTACCCCAAAGGGCAGGCAGTTATAATCCTTGTGATATTGGGAATAGCAAGGTTCCCAATACTATAGATAATTCTTACCATTTTTAGCTGAACTGCTATGATTCTATTTCAGAAGGGTATTACAGCAATGAGATTACAAATCCTTGACACACCTCCACCATTACATTTGCAAATGCCTGGCGTGACCTTGATCACCTGATCCTTTGGGGAAATACACAGAAAAGGCAGAAGACAGATCTCAGAGTAGAGATCTGCCTTTAAAAAAAATTCATTAAAGTTTACAAGTACAAAGATAGTTAAACTAATACAAACTAAGGGAAATATAAAAAGTAAATTTAAGAAAAAGATGAATGCAAAGAGATAAGGGGGGAAAAGAAAATATATAAAAGATGACTACCTCCTCCTTCCATAAACAGTTCCATAAATCAAAAACAATTTCAATAACACTTTGTCCAGTATTTCATTTAAAAAAATCTCTTCTTCCCATATTTCATCTATTCTCAATAACCAAACTGTAAAAATTCATAATTCAGTGGACTGAAGAATCTCCAAGGTAGAATACTCAACTTTCGGCAAAAAATGTGTGACTAAGAATTGCCAATGTACAGAGCCATCGCATTTTGTTAGTGAGAAAGGTGAAGCCAGTTTTATTTCACAATGTTATGAGATGCCCTTCTGCACAGTTAACCAGTAGCATACTTTGTGTAGAGCAAATAAGGCAGCAGAACCTTGCACAGGAAATAAAGATTTTACTTTCTGTCAATATTTTCAGGGGGGGAAAGTTCTAAAAAATGTAAGCTACAATAAGAGTTACACATAATTGCTTCTATTTCAAGATACAGACTTTTGTCAGCTGAACATTATAAAAACATTAAGGACAAAGATAAATAAATAATTTAAAATAACAGCTCATTTCCCTAAACTTAGAATTACTTGGAGCTCTTCCAGAGCTGCATTGCCCTTAGCAATTCTTGCTCTAATTCCATCTCTTCTTTTTTCAAAGGCTTAACTGCTTTTAGGGGGTGCTTTTGTGGATACACAAAGAATTTAAAAGCTTGTTCTGACAGTTATCCCTTTGGGCTCACCTCAAAACAAATATACTTTTATCAAACGGTAAGATAAAGTATATTTTTCGTAATTTAAGAGAACTTTGTTATGGGAAAAGGTTAGAATAAATTTCTTCTCAAGTTGACAGAGCAATTGCATTTTAATTTAAAGAGTTTTAACTGCAATGTACTTAACAGTACTTCAACTTCTTGATTTAGGTGACCAGACGAATCCTAGTAGATGGTATTTCTGGACTCCACTGGACCTTTCTTCTTCTTCTATAAAGCTCTTATAATCATAGAAATTCCAACTTAGCTCAGACATGGAATAATGAGGATCCATGTTCATCTTCAGTGGAACTTTAAAAAGGTGAAAGCTAAGTCTTATTCAGGTTAGGTTCAGCTTTCATGTTGTTTCTTGCCAGCAACAGAAAAATGATTCATTACTGCTTCCAGAATATATGTTTGAGTTCATGTAACCTAGTGCATAATGGTGATTTCCTGGTGGTCTCCCAACTAAACACTAAACAGATATTATCCTGCTTAACTTTTTCAAGGTCAACCAAGGTAACCTAAGTGCCAGACCTGTTAAAAAGACCCTTTTCCAGCCCCAAATTACTGGTAATAGAGCTGGAATGTGTTCAACCCACTTTCATTCAAACAACAATTTTCAGGCCCAAAGCCCAAAGACTTAGGCTTTGAAATTCAACCAGATCCAATCCTTTATTTGTTTACACCCAATATACAGATTATTGCTAGACTAAAACTAAAACTCTGTAGCCTAAAGATATATCCTGAGAGATTCTGGGATGTGGCTACCCTGAACCTCTTCCCTTCTCCCATTCAGCTTGGAACAACACATTATCCTAATTTGGGTTTCTCTCTGGAATGGACCTTCTCCTCCTGGCAAACCGTAGTGCTCCGGCTAGGATTCCTCCCCACTCCTTCTCCAGATGCACTTTCCATCATGGCCCATGGGATATGAGTGCCCCCTTTAACCTTCCTCTCAAAACTTTTGTCTTCCAATTTCTGGTATTGAAAATCAGCAGGGTAGAAAAGCACATAGATTGTAGGCAAGCAAACAGCAGACAGGAGAAATGTTTGGTGTTCTTCATGCACTCACATGCTTTATTCAAAAGTTCAGAATGCAGCAGCAGTAACAGGTATGCCTTGATTGCCAGTTTGCTTCCAAGTTGATTCAAGTGCTGGTTATTACTACAAAGCCTTATATGGCATAGAGCAGTGATGGCTAACCTTTTTGCCTTCACATGTCAAAAGCGGGGGGAGTCACATGTGTGCATGCCCACATCCATAATTCAATACGCCCCCCCATGCATGCATGCACAATCCCCCATGTTCCCCCTGCTTTTGGCACGTGATGGCATGATGGGCCCAGTAGGCCCATTTTTCGCCCTCTCCAGGCTCCAGAGGCTTTCTAGGAGACTAGGGAGGGCAAAAACAGCCTTCCCCCAGAAGTCCTCTGGAGGCTGGAAATGGCCCATTTCCTGACTTCGGTGGGACCAGAAGGCCTGTTTTTTGCTTTCCCCAGGCTCCAGAGGATTTCTTGGAGCCTGGGGAGGGCAAAAACAGCCTCCCCTGCCCTCCAGAGGTCCTCCAGAGGCTAGAAATGTCCTCCCAGAGCCTCCACATGAGTCCTTTACTAACTCAAAATGGACCGCATGGAGACTCCTGGGATGTGAGGGAGGCGTGGCCCATCAAAAATCAGCTGATCTACGGCAATGGCTGCCATACCGGCAGGTATGCTCCATGTGTCACCTGTGGCACACGTGCCAGAGGTTCACCATCACGGGCATAGAGTCTAGATCAGATAGTATCTACACCACCAATTTGATATAGCAGGGATGACTCTGGGTATCTATATTAAATATTGCCATCTATCAGGATCCTGGAAGCCTGACTCCTCTTTTGCAGTCGTGCTCTCTAGAATGAGGCTCCTGAGATCTGGATGGCCCTCACCCAATTGGTGATTTGAAGGAGCTTGAAGACCTAGGTCTTCTCCCAGGCTTTTGATGAGGGTGAGTGACGCCTCTTTGGCTTCTTTCCCCCCCTGATAAAGTGTGATTCTATCACCGTGCTCTCTTTTACTTCCATTTCTGTTTTGGGTATACTTTTTCTAAAGTTGGGAGTTGGGCGGCATACAAATGCAATATCGAATAAACATACATACATTTTGTTCTTCCAACTAGACCTTTTCCTCTCTATACTATCATTGTTAACAGAAAGTTCTGCAACTATGTAGTTTGGTTTACAGTTGAAACACTATGAATGAATGAATAGTTTTACTATAACGTGCCTCCATGTTTGTAGCAAGTGTTTTGTATTTGGTTTGTTTGTGCTGTCTTTATCTCTTTAATCCTTTTTGCCACCAACTGAAGTCTCTTCCCTGCCGTTTCCACTTTCAGTTTTACACTTGCATTTCATAAGAGCCAGAAAGAGAATGAAGTGGCAAATTAGATATGTTTCATTCCCGAACTGCTGGCTTATATATTCATCAGCAGATTGCAGGAGAAGGGATCTGTTCGAATATGATTGGAGGTTTTGCAAAATTTGCACAGCTAAATTGGAAGACAATTGTTATAATTTTCTTTCAGGAAACTATTACAAAGCTAGTCTGAAAATACAATCTTTTTTCAGCCTTAGAGACTCCATTTTGTTAATGTTAAAATACACAGAAAAGCAAAGTACTTAAAGCAGCATTAAATGTTCAGTGCCATCTCATTAAAAAAACAACTATTATTTTGCAATAAAATTACTTGTTTCAAAATTCTATAGCTGCTTATTGTAACATATTACCAAAAAATTGAGTAAAAACATATCTGCAAGCTACTTAACATGGAACATTTGTCATTTGTTCTTATTTTAAATGCAAGTCAGGATTCCCATTTCTCTTCAACTGCAGGAAGAGGGATAAAAAATGTAACTTACTGCTGTGCTACCTATTGCTCTGTGAAAGTAAGAATCCTGAAACATAGTAAATAATTTACATATAAGCGAACCTAGTTATGAAGATTGTTTGGATTGTAGTCCTAAAATTAATGTATTACAGATAGTCCTCCGTTTACGACCATAATGGGATCTGACCATAAATAGTGACAGTTGTAAATTGTCACTCCTATGATTAACCTGATTTTACTAGCCTTTTCCGTGGCAGTCGTCAAGTGAATGTTGCCATTGTTAAGCAAACCAGTTGTTAGCTGTAGACTATTTTTGCCACAAAACAGAAGTAAATGCTGGCTTTTGGCAAAATGTTGTAAAATACAGTCATGTGATCACAGGACACTGCAAATGGCCATATATGCAGGCCAATGGCCCAACATGTGGCCATATGACTGCAGGGAAGGGAGCTACTGTTGGAACTGGATTGTAAGTGCCCTCGGGGAGGTAACTTCGAACAGTCGCTAAATGACAGGCCATAAGTCAAGCACTATTTGTATTTGCTTAGACACTAATACACATAGCATAGAATGCTGAAATAAGATAACAGTCAATTTGGTCCAGTGGTTAAGGCTTCAGGCTAGAAAGTGGGAGACCGTGAATTCAAATCCTGCCTCAGCCATGAAAGCAGCTGGGTGACTCTTTTACCTCAACCCACCACACAGAGTTGTTCTGAGGAAAAGAGGAAAAGGAAGGTGTGCTGGATATGTTTGTTGCTTTGAGTTATTTATATAAATAATAAATGTGGGATAAATAAACAAACAAACAAATAAACAAACAAACAAACAAACAAACAAACAAACGAACGAACGAACGAATACATACATACATACATACATACATACATACATACATACATACATACATACATACATACATACCATTCTACATTGTTTCCCACTGGGAGAGATGATAGAAACTTACAATTAGACCTCAACTTCCTTGCAAGGAAACCAAGAGGTATTGTATTATATTTGTCTCTAACCAGCCACTTTTGTTGGGCAAGCTTTGTCTATATTTACAGGACAAAATTAAATATTTTGAGAGCAGGGAACTCCAGATGTCTCCTGTACTCTCCTGTCAATTCTAGAGCAAAGGAAGTGCCTCTCCTAAGAGGTTTCATCCTACGGCATTTGCAAACTGTAAAACTCAATTACAGCCTATAGCTATAAAATGTTAATGCCTTGAAATGTAGCCATACTCCTAGGACTGCCAGTACTACTTCCTCCAATACTTTGGTTTTTTTTTCAGAAGAAGAAAAAGAGAGAGAAGCTGGTGTCTAGGCAAGCTGCTAAAGCCTGATCAACGTATCAGTATGTGATGTACAATATTGCAAAGGATATGTTGGACAAGTAAAAACGTTTGACTCCCTCATATATTTTAGTTCCATAGCATTCTTGTAACATTCCCACATAAATATTTCCAAGTACCCTTCCCCTAATGCCTTGGGCCTGCTAGCCTCCTTTGGTCATATTCTTGGCTTCCCAGAGTCACTTTGGAGAGTGAGGGAGGCATATACATTTAATTAATTAATTAAATATCCAGGACCCAGATTCATAGGTGCTGCAATTTTAGGGGCACTCTAAGACTACAAGAATCCAGCTTCTCACAGAGCCAGAAGAAATAGAGAGGCAATGAATGGTTACTAGAGGTGGGAGTGACCAGGGATTTGCATGCTGCTAGAATGAACAAAGATCCAATAAAGCCATTCTTATATTTAACCAGTAAGCCCTCTGCCATCTTTTTGTCTCTTTGATCCTCTCAGAATCTTGCTTTATGTGACGGACCTTCATGTTTGCTTCTTAATTTATTAAGAATTATTAATTTGCATAGCACTCTATCTCCCTCCTTCCCCCAGGGTTTCTCAGTGCAAAGAAGTAGTTTGAGAATTGGGAAAAGGGATGCCTTATATTGTCTAATAAAATTAACAGCTGTTGAAAGTAAAGGGAGCAAGAGGTAAAGATGCTAGTAATGGATGAAAATTAGCCTATCAATTTACATGTTGTCCCTTGGGAAGGCTTTTTGTCTAGCTAGTTAATCCTTTTTGTCTTACTCAAACTAGGCTTCTCTCTTTTCATTTTCCTTCCCTGCCCAGTTACTTCTTTCTCTCCTTTTAACTTCATCCATTCTCCCCCTTTCTTTTTCCTTCCTCTTCAGGGGAGTCAATTCTTCTATTTAGCTCATTTCAATCCTGTCTCCTTTTTGGGCTTTTTATGTTGGAAGGGGAGAAGGGAACACATGCATCTTTGCTTCTATGTTCTTATGGGGAAGTGGTTTGAGTATAAAAGGAAGAAAACACTTAAGGGTTAGCGGCCATGAGAAATACAGTGAGAGAAATACAGTGGGAAATTCCTTCTAATAATCAGCCTGAATCTATATTTTGCTTTCAACCTCTTGGTTCCTATCTGTTCTTGGTTTCAACAGAAAACAGCTCTCCCCTCACCCATCCACTTACTACTCCCCCCCCTTTTTTTTACAAGCTAAAACATCTATTTGAAGTATAAATAATTTCTTATTCAGGATTTAATTCTGGATGAAATGCTGACCTCATGTGCATCATGGTGATTTGGCAGATAGAAGAGGAAGGAATTCATACCTCCCATCTTTGTTGACCAGTTTACTGTGTGCTAGAGCAGATTAAATGGCTGGTCTATAGAAATTTTATTTTGCTGACCAGATACTCTATTGCCAATTTCCAGGACATGCTGCTGTGTTTGGATGAATATCAGACGGTTAGAAAATGTGATCAATGCCTGCTAGGAAGAAATCATATTCCTCCATACCATAACAGTAAAGGCATAAATAAGGCCTTTATTAATGAAAATTATTCCTTGGCTCAGGGGATCTTTACAATTATAAACCAGATTCAAATATTCTCCTTGCAATATAGTTTTTTTGAGAAAAGAGTGATCAATCACATAGTTCTAGTTTCTTGTCATTGATGATTTTCTGGATCTATACCAATTGAATTCTCACCTGGGATATGTTATCAAAACTGTGGTTTAAAAAAATATCCTATTAGTTTCTCTGGAGCTATTGGCAGATGTCCATGTCACTGGCTGTGGCATCCTTTTTAATTTTCTAGGAGGATTCTGCCTTGTTAGCATTAAGGGTAATTCCAGCCCATCATTTCTGGAAAAGGGTGCTAGAAGAATGCTCTTCAACTCTTATAATTGTCCTAAGTGTCCCACTGAATTTGAAGTTGTCCCCATGAGGTTTAATATTTTAATATTTAGATGAAACTGCTAGGGTAACACCTGGTTTTCTAAAGTAAGGATGACAGTATTGTTAGTAGCCAGCAAGATGGGATTATGGCACCCAATTCTATTGCCCTAATCATCTAAATCCCCTGATAGAGATCAGTGTCTTGAATGCTGCCTAATTTCAATAGTTGATTAGATGAGAAAAGAAAATTAAAATAAAAACAATTTGGAGAAAACAAAAATAATACGGACTTAGCAATGGAGTTCAGCCTGTTATGGAGGAGATTTTTCTCTCCTCTTGAATAACCAGGTTTGTTATCTGAAAGTACTCTCTGATTTTCAGCTATTTACAGGAGGCAACTTGTGAAGAATGCCTTTGTATAATTAATCCTAGCATGTCTACTGTAACCTCCTCTGAGCTGGTTAAATATTTGAGCTGATCAGATGTGACAATAGTTGGCTTTATCCTATTTTGACTACAGCACTGTTTTCTACATGAGGCCATAAGAAAAATGACTATTGAAGTAAGTTTTGGGGTTGACCTACTATTAAAATTATATTAATATCAATCACTACCACAACCAATTATATACAAGATAACCCAATATAACAACAAAAATACAATAATTAATAGATTTCCTAATAACATGTAATATGAAAGCAAAAATCCTAATATCATCAAAACTTTAATATAAAATCTGTAGTATAAATCTGTAGTGAGATGAGTTTTTCTAGCTTCATAAACATCCTGTAAACTAAGTTGTAACTTAATTAGTAGTACTTAGTAACTAGCTTTGAATTACGAGATGTAATTCAAAAGGGAATTTATTCCATAGCGAAATTGAAAAGCACTGTAAAATATGAAGTGTCTAATTTAATACAGGAGAAAAAAACCAATTGACCTTGATTGCAAAATCAAGCCAAGTGTATACAGAAACATAAATTATAATATTTTTTTTCCAGAAAACTAATTTTTCTGTATACACTGAATGAAGGTCAGTACCAACAAGTTAAACCAATAATGAAGGTCCAACCAATATATAGCAATTAATTAAAAGAAAGGTGTGGCTGTATTTGGAGAGATCCAGGACCACAGAACTGTTCTGGATATGAACCAGTGAGTGAGAAGCTAAATAAAAGCCTGCCAGGCTATTACTATAGCGATCTAGGCATGATCCCACCAATGTTTGAACTAAGCATTTAACCATTTCTAAAGTAAGATATGAAAAAATATTCTTAATATTTAAAAGGTAAAAATTATAACTTCTTGTAGCTTCATTGATGAAAGGCTTTAAAAAAAGCTTTTCATTAATAAGAATTCATAAATTATGTAATACTGACAATTGATAGTTCTGAAGAGCAAACAAACAAACAAAAACAAGGGAAAGGGTGTTGGTCTTATTTGATACGCTCCTTCTCGGTGTGCTGAGAGAGAATTGAATGCATGGGTTGACTCTGTCTTTCTGCCCAGAGACTGAGTCCTTTAAACTTTGCAGCTGTATCTCTCTTGGCTGTAACCCAGTTTTGATGAAGGCATAGCTGTTGACTTGACGCATTACTGATACTGTTATTCACTCCTGAACTCTGGACCAGACAATCGGCAGGGTGGGTTTCTCTCTCAGCACACTGAGAAGGAGCATATCAGGTAAGACCAATGCCCCTTCTCCAGTGTGCTGAGCAGAAAATCCAAAGCATGGGACATACCAAAGCCGGCTTGTCCTAAGGGTGGGTCGCGATCTGATCCTGACTCTCCAGGTCTGAGTGTACTTTTTGGAAAACCTGTCTGCCAAAGGCCGCTTCAGCCAAAGCAAATGTGTCCAGTTTGTACTGTCTGATGAACGGCGATGGTGAGGACCAAGTCACTGCCCTACAGACTTCCTGTGTTGCCCATGCTACCATAGTGGCCGTGTTCCTGGTAGAGTGAGCCATCACTTGCCGGAGCAACGGAAGAGCAATAAAGTTCCCTTGAACCACCAGCTATAGAAGGTTTTCCAAGTTGACTCATAGATTCTGTTGGTTCATGGCGTCCTGCAGGCCTGGATTGTCTGGATCACCCTGGTAGAGAACTTGCCCTGTCTTAGAAATGTCCACTCAAACGCCATTAGGTCAGTTGGGGCTATTGGGTACATTCGGGTATATTTGGATGTACTAGGACCCCCACTGAGGGATATTCTGTCCTGAGGAATCCTCCATGAGCTGGACATGGACAGACTGACCAGATCCACAAACCACGGTCATCTGGGTCAGTGAGGGGCCAAGAGCAATACCTTTTCTGCCAACACCTTCCTGATTACTCCTGGAATCAGTGGCAGAGGGGGAAAGGTGTATAAGAGGCCTCATGGCCACAGAATGCAGAGTGCATTGGTCCCCTCTGCTGCCTGTGTTGCTAACCTGGAGTAAAACCTCGGCAAATGACTGTTTGATGCGCTAGTGAACAGGTCTAGGACCGGAATCCTAAACTGTTCTGACAGTTCCCTGAACAGGTCTTTATTGATAGTGCCATCCTACACAATAGAAATGGAGGAACCGGCAGTGGACAGGTAGGATGGGCACATGGAGGTATGCCTTCATCAGATCTATGGATGTTAAAAAATCACCTTCCTGGATGTTCTCCATCTTGAATCTCTTGTAAATCAGATAGCCGTTTAACCATTTTAGGTCCAAGATCGTTATCCACCCCACCTGTCTCTGAGGAGTTTGGGACTATGAATAGGATTGAATAGAATCCCTGCCTTGGTCTGTCCAAACCAATTGGATAGTGTGAATGTCCAATAGTTGTTGGATTGTGGCCTCCCTGAGACCCCTTTTTGTTTCTTAATATGGGGCAACATATGAAGAATCTCAGGGGCATGGAGAGAAATTCGAGCATGAGGCCTAGTCTCACTGTGTTTAGGACCCAGGTGTCTGTTGTGGTTGCCTCCCATTGATTGGCAAATAGCCCTAGGCAGCCACCAATGGGAGGGTTGGACCTGGGGTCACTTGTAGCGATGGAAGGGTCTACCCCCAGAGCCATGAAATGGCCTCTTGTTCTGGAATTGTTGCCTGTTTCTGTCTCGGAATCTGGTCCTATCTGTCTGGTGATCAACTCTGTTGGGGTATGTTCTCCGAGAATAGGCCAATCCTGAATCTCTTGACTGAAAGGAAGGTCTGCAAAAATAAGGTGAGGGGCGTCGTTCTGCTCACCTATGTAGGAAAGGAAGGATCTTTCCTTTGTCCTTGGTTTCCACCAAGATGGGTTCCATGGCCTCTCCAAATAGCTTACCACCCTTGAAGGGTGCAGAAGCTAGTCTCCATTTATATTTTGCATCCACCTGCCAATGATGAAGCCACAGCAGACGATGGGCCATTAGTGACGATGCAATGGCCTTGGAAGCAAATTTGGTTGCATCGAGGGCGGCATTGTTGCTGCTATCAACTTGTTGATATCCTGCTGGAGGCGTTGGTCATCAGATGATGCTCTTGTTTGCATCTGGCAAAGCCAGAGTAAGGAGATTTTATTAAAGAAGGAAGTGTTAGTTGTTGCCCTTACAGCCCAGGCTGCTGCCTGATGAGCCCTGTGAAGGGTCAGTTCAGCTCTTCTAGCCTCTATTTTCAGAATATCTGCCATGTCCTGAGACAGGAGAGTAGATTCCTGGATGAACCCATTGTCTCCAGACTACATCACAGAACAATTGTGGTGAAGGGATCACCTCACTCTCTATTGTTGGCTTTGTAAAGAGCTCATTTGAGTCTGGTAACTCCAATGCTGGCTCTGATGTGCTTGACTCAGTCTCCATATGGGCTGTGGCCTTTTTTTTATTTATTAAATTTTAAATTTAAATTAAAGCCTTGGCTTTAAACAGGAGGGATTTAAAGAGGGTTGGGCAAAAAAAACCTGACAAAGCTGGAGGGTCAGGAACTAACCCTTCATCCTCTGAGAATATTACTTCTCTCTGTTCTTCCTCCCCTGAAAACCAATCCTTACTCTGTAGGGATGAAGTGGGAGAGTAAGGTTCCCTAATATTATATAGAGTAACAGAGTTGGAAGGGACCTTGGAGGTCTTCTAGTCCAACCTCCTGCCTAGGCAGGAAACCCTACACCACTTCAG
>JANHFT010002921.1:35431-46983 GCA_032467955.1 Pseudoxenodon macrops | reverse complement strand
AGTAATTGCCTCAAAAGGGGCCCAAACCAAGTACTGAGTACATATGCATGCTTATACTTTTCAGAGGTCCGATATTGCTCTATCAGGGCTTGAACTATCTTGCTTTGCATGTAATGGGTCTATCTCATATATTAGTTTCACCTTTTAAGTTACATTACTGAAATAAATGAACTTTTGAACGATATTCTAATTTTTCGAGTTTCACCTGTAGATTCTTTGAGTTGTTGATAGTGAGGCTTAATACCGTAGTTGAATGGCTACTTTTGCTGTTACGGCAAGGTGCTATTTACACATTTCCTCCATCTCTGGTCCCACAAATATTTTATCTGCAATCTTGTATTTTGCAAACAAACCAAAAGAAAATTGGAGCTGTAACAGCCAGTAAATTCATGAGCAAGACAAAACACCAGGAACAGACACATATACCTGCCCAACAGCTGCCCTTTGGTTCCAACTCTTCTAAAGTGGGATGCTTGGGGGGGGCTGAATTTGTGGAGTTTGAGGTCCCTGCCATGATTTGAGAACCATACAGGCCATGCACAATCCTACTAGCCTTTTGCTCTCAGTTCCCAAAACATCACAAGCACTGCTTGAAATGGATGGAAAAAAGGCTGCATAACCCCCAGAATGAAACTGTCTCCTGACTATTCGAGTATTCCTCTAATCTACTACTATCCCATCCCCAGATGGAAAAATACCACCCTTGAACCAAGAAGTAAACAGATCTTCTACTGTTCAATTTTAAAGTAGTATGGAGCATTAGATGCTAGTGTATGAGATGCTAGTAAATGCTAGTAGATGATGCTACACTTGTTGTACAGGGTAGCAAGTGGCAGATGATGACAAAACACTATCAAGATACATATTATTATAATAGGAACTGCAACTTTGATTTTACTCTTTTTTACCACGTATAGATATTTACAATTGCAAGTATCTCCAATGGTGAACACCTATCCTAAAATACCCAGAAAATGCACACTGTTTTCAATTTCAAGAGGAAGGCCTTCCTAAGACCCGGGGAATAAGATAGCTGAATGGATGGCTAATAGTAATACAGCGCTCCAGTGCCCTGGGAAATTATTTGTCATGTTGCATCAGTTTCCCTTTTTGCAGAATAGAGTTTTGCTCATGTTATCCGCTTATGGGTGCCACACCCCAACCATTTTTAATCTTGAAGAATAGGTTCCGAGACAAATTAGATGGCTAGAAAATATGCTGGTGTGTTGAATCTGACAAAAACTGGTATTACAAAGGAGAACAGGGTCATTTGGATATCAAATCTTTTGGGAAACTTCTCTTTCCTTAAAAAAAAAAACACTTACGGTAGCCAGAAATTGGTTTGACTGATAAACATGTATTTTCACCCATTTTATTTATAATCAAAATCAGATTGAGTTAAAAAACAGATTAAGCTTTTACTCCATTGAAAGCCATAATGTATGAATGTATAAACTATTCATTTGACTTGTTCTTGATTTTTCCAAGTTTCTCAAGCTCTTGGGACAAAAGATGACAAAAAATCTTTATTTGGCAGTTTGAAACAAGAAAGATGGGACCTATTTTATGGAGAAAATACTGCAGTTTAGAAACATCTATTTCTATTGGTCAGCTATATTGGAGAAACCAATACAGGTAGTATAGATCTTCCTGAAGGATTCATTTAAACCATCAAATCCAAATTTCTGATTAGTGCAAGTCTAAATTGAAGAATCTCAATAGATGTCTTTATCTCTGTTTGAACACCCCAAGAGAAGGTATCACATTAAGACATCTTTCCTTACATTCATTGAAAACTATCTTCTGTAATTTTTTCTTGACCTGGCAAGCCATGACCTTCTTCTGTGTGATATTCTTTCAAGAATTTGAACAATGCTGTAGTAATGACCCTTGGCTTCACTTTTCAAACTAAATTTTCCAAGTTGCTTCGATCTTTCTTTATGAAGAGATAGATTTGTTTTCTCTGAATGTGTGCATATACGTTTTCATTAAAGCATGCCAGAATTAGAAATAATAATCAGACTGGGGTTTGGATCAAATGCTTCCATAATACAATTTATCACTGCATTTGCTATTTTGGAGTCCTATCACGTTACTATTACTATTAGAATTTCAGTTTTTGATCAAATCCCAATTCAGATTTTTCTCCATATGTATTGGATTCAAGGACACATTCTCCATACTGTATCTATGTATTTGATTTCGTTTGCTAACAGTAGAATTTAGCATTTATTTCAATTAAATGCTATTCTATTGTTTTCAATTAATTTCTGAGCTTACTTACTTTAAAAAAAATAAAATTCTAAACACAGTATAGCTTAACCATCTACTTTGTTTCTGTAAGTGCCTTGTGGTCTGCAAAGACTCTAAAAACCACACTTAGAAAAATAGTACCGTACATAGTTTGGGGGCTTCTGTATTTACTTGAAAATATGCTCAAATGCCAAGAAAAAGAAAAGGTTGGTTAATGAGACTGGTATTTTGTGACTGGCCACATTTTCCAGGACCTATCATGATCATCATTTTAGCCATATTCATTCAGCGCAGGATGAAGGCCTCGTCTGCATGTTTCCAACCAATATGGTCCTGAGCTTTCTTTTGCTAATTGGGCCTGCAATATTTGCTGATGTCATTGATCCATTTTGTTTTAGGTCTCTTTTGTGGATGCTTATTATTAAGTGAGATCCAGTCTATGACTGCCTTGGTCCACCTGCCATCAATTCTTCTAGCTACGTGACCAGCGCCATTTCCATTTCAATTCTTTTACTGTCTTGATGATATCGTATATTTTCATTTGTTCTCTAATTCTTGTTCTGATCTTTCTATCTTCTCTTGTAATACAGAGCATGTATCTTTCCATGGCTCTTTGCGCCACTTGTAGCTTTTGTATCAATTGGGATGTTAGTGTCCATGTTTCACTGGCATATGTTAGAACAGGCAGCACACCCTGATCGAAAACTTTTCTCTTCAGGCATAGGGGGAAGTTGTTCTTGAAAATTATGCTTAGCTTGCCAAATGCCAGCCAACTATATTTAACATGTCATTTAATTTCCTTTATTGTATCATCTTCCACTGAGATCCGTTGGTCAAGGTATATGGGGTGGTCTACTATGTATAGTTCGACTCCAGATATAATTTTTTCTTTCTTTCTTTGGTGAATTTATTAAACATAACCTGGCTCTTTTCCAGGTTTATTTTTAAGCCAAATGGTTCTCCTGGTTTGTGCAGCTCTTGAATGTGTCTTTGTAGCTCTTCTGGGTCTTGTGAGAAGAGAACATCATCTGCCATTATTTTTATTCCATCTTTTACCCAGTCTAGTTTACAAAATGCTTCTTTAAGGCAAGCTGAAAAAAGGGTAGGTGATATTGTATTACCTTTTTGTACCCCTCATTTTATGATGATTTCCGCTTTTAAAATCATAAAGGCAAATTGTCGCCATTGTTTTTTCATATATTGATTGTAATAAGTTTATGTAAGCAGTGTTTACATCATGGTTGAGCAATGCATTATTTATTGCTTGCTGTAATACTGAGTCAAACAACTTGAGCTGGGGTGGCGCAGTGGTTAGAATGCAATACTGCAGGCTAATTCTGCTGTCTGCTGACAGTTTGATTCTGATGCCTATTGGCCCAAACTGATTGAAGATCCACCTTCTAATCTATCAAGTTTATTTTGAAAGTTGTTTAGTTTTTTCTCCCAATGTTGATTTTTTAAAATTTGAGACATATTCCCTCCATCTCATTATCAAAGTCATTAGAAATGCTGAAGAATAATCAGTTTGGTGGCAACCCAAATGGGATGGGGAACCAATGATGATCATTCTCTGATTTCAGTTTTTGAGCCAGCTGCATATTTACCTAATTGTATCACCATGTAACCTGTAGAGCATTAACTCACTAATCAGAATATAATAGGTTTTTTTTCTGTTTATATCATTGTATCAATCTTGCTTGCCTCTTATGTTAAGATAAAGAGGACCACAACAGCTCCCTTATCTGGCACACTGAAGAGATATGGATTGCGGTATATTTCTTTCTGTGTTAACTCTCTTAATATTAATTCATAATTCAGTATTTCACCCTGGCCTGAATCTACTGTCCTTTAATCCTACAGAATTTATTGGCTGGACATCAGGTGCCAACAGACCTACTAAAATAAACTATCATTTTTTCCAGTTCATATGGGATGAATTTTTTCTTTAGAAAACATATTAATGTCTTTTAGGAATCAATAGGAGTCTTCCGATTCAGAAGCTAAAGTGCTTCACTTTAACCTGACCATACCTAATAACTGCAGAGAAGACAGGTGCCACAGGTTGAGTCAGCTGATCCAAAGCATGAGCTAGGCAATGTTTATAGCCCAGCAGTGCATCAGAAATTAATTTGAACCACTTACTTGAAAGAAAGAAGCAAATTAATCCAGCTGGTAAAAAGGGATACATGAAGGAAACTACAGTCTATTACTTGGTGGCATTGAATGTTTCACCTATCCATCTGCAACCCTCTTTCTGTGCTGCTCTGGATTCCTTCCTACTCAGGGGTAGGTTCCGGATATTTTTGCTGCTGGTTCGCTCAGGGTTGCGCTGTGTGTGTGTGCGTGAAGTGCGCACATGTGTGCGCGCAGCAATCAAAGACTAGTTTCTGCCCATGCGCAGAAGCAGAAAACTAGCTTCTGCGCATGCGCAGTAGCAAAATCCAAGATGGCGGCGCCCATGGAGACACCAACGGGACCAGCTCCATGATGTCATCACTAAGTTACTACCGGTTCTATAGAACTGGTAGGAACCCACCTCTGTTCCTACCTAAATGAAATTAGAAATGGAAACTGACCACATTTGGCTTGTTCCTTTGGATTATCTGAATAGTAAGCTTTTGTGTTTTCATTCACTAAGCAGAACATTTGTATTTTGCAATGTGTTTGTTACTGCTATTAGGAATATACAACTGCAAAACAAAAAATACCTTTATAAAAAGTTGGCTCTGTATGTAATTGGCAGCACAAAACAATTTCTACTGATCATGGCATTGTTTTTAAGATATTTACAGATGGCTTTATCATCTGTTATACAATCTTTCCAGCACTAGTGTCAGATCACAGATTTCATATAATATGCACTTTCTTTCAGTTGTCTGGCTCTACTGTTTTCCAGGATGGGTATAGCTAATCTCTAACATGGGGATTCTTTTTTTTAGTTTCTTAAAATACAGTTGATTTAATCCTGGAAATCTGAGCTCTAAGTAAATATTTCCTGCATATTGCTTTACCATTTTTAAACTGTAATGCTCCTTCAGCCTTTTCTTCATAATTGTCTGTTATTGGAGTAATAGGTCAAAGAAAGAATATTTTCTTTGTTGACTCTTAGTATTTGCCATCTTCACAGTGAATGCCATCTTCACAGATTGCTGGAAACATTCCTTTTCATTTATTTATTTTTGTATAGCCATACTGACTTCTTCCACTGTTTTTCTTACTGGGTATGTTTGAGACTACCCTTTTTGTAAATTTTCTTTTTTGTCCATTTTGAGGTACATTTTTCATTAGCTACTTCTGCAACCCTATTCAACTTTTCAGTACTCTAACTTTATTAAAATCTGTTTATTTCAGTTTGTTGGTTCTTCATTTTAATTTAAATTTAAATTTTGAAAGGATCATGGACAGAACATTCCATTTCCTACTTCTCCCTGTGCCCTATATCAATGTAAGCTCTTTTATCCACAGGATTTACTGGAGAGAACATGAGGAAATTTGACATACTGAAACTACCATGGAATTATCTATGGAGATTCTCAGTCATCCAGGTCATGGTTGTCCCAAAGGTGCTTTTTCCAGATGTAACTGGATTTTCTGGAGTTCTTTTTCAAGATGTTTCATTTCTCATCCTAGAAGCTTTTTGATGAGAAGCAAAATGTCTTTAAAGAAAAACCGAAAAGCTCAGTTGCCTCTTGAAAAAGCACCCCTTGGGATTACCATGGAATTATATTTTACGTAGTTCATTCTATTGCCTTGAATAGAAAGCAATAATCTATCTCAGATATACACAGGATGACTATAGGACATTCCCATACCTTGCAATCTCTTTTGTATTCTAGATTGATCCAGCACATCACTTATCCTCAGTCACAATTTACTAATTCTTCCTTTTGTTCAGCATCTCTACACTGATATTGTTCTATTTGTTCCCTTGCCTAGTGCTTTCTTCCTACAATACTATAGGGAGGGAAACCTACAACTAGTGGTAAACTAGTACCACTCCAAATTATATCTTCTGCCCCATAAATGAATCTATACTGAAGTCCACAAGTATCTCAAAGTTTCACAAAAGACTCTAAGAATAACTTGGATGCTTGTCCTTTTCCATAAAAGTTTTCAATGTGTTAATGGTCTTAGTCAAAGCTTCTTAAGGGGTTCTTGTGGCATGGAGTAAACCTTTGTGTTTTTATTGTTTGCCTTAGTGCCTAATTTGTTGCCTGAAATGGGTTGAACCTCCTTTCAATTAGCTAGTTAGCTAAACTAGATTAACTTATTGATGCACTATAAGCTGATTCATTATAAGGTAAAGTCTTAAATTTTGCTTGCCAATCAGCTTCATTACATTTAGGAAGAAGAATTGAGTTTCTTTACTATTCTTTCTTTTGCACAATATTTCCCTAACTTATCTGACTGATATTTGGCATGAGTGTTCCTCATTCTCTTGTGCCAAATTCTACAACATTTGGCATATTCTGGCACCACGTAAAGCTAGTCCAATCTGCTGAAAACAAACTCCAGCCATCTGTCTTTTCTCCTGTTTGAAACAGGAGCTCAACCTTTCTTTGACTAGATTCACACTAAGCCATAGAATAAACTGTTTGTAACTCAGTGTCTTATCTAAACACAACCACCAGTTAATGGTTTAGTGTATTGGTAGAAGCCAGTCAATTCTGACTGATTTAAGGAATAATAGTCCATTGGTTCTGGGTTTTGTATGATCACAGCTTCTATGGCTCTCTAGATTGAATTAGACTATTTCTAGAGTTACCACAGCAAATTAGACTATTTCTGAAGCTCTAGATCAAGTAGTCTTAGTATCTAATTACTATGACATTTTCACTTTTCTCTCCTAATATTCAAAGGCATGAAAATGAAATTAATAAAATGAATAAATTTCTAATTTATTGGTTTACATTTTTATAGCAGCCCCTCTCACCATACGTTGACTCTAGGTAGTGAACCAAAAGATAATATAATTTATAACCAAAAAGAATTAGAAACAGTTTTGAGAGATGTGTGTGTATTAGCTGTACAGTATTCCTTTATTGAGGTGCTTATATGTTTTATATCTTAAGTGCATGCTAATTAATACACATTTTGTACTATAATTAGGATTAGGTTTAATTTTCAAAAGTAAAAACTTGCAGGAGGTAGAGCGGAAACTCAACTCACCTATCTTGGAGTACTTCTGCTATTTTCTAAAACTTCAGTCTGCTCTAAAAATATGGCAGGTTGAAAGAAAACATGAAGTTGAAGGCCTGCCAGATACAGGAAGGATACAGGCAAGAGAGAACTTTTATCCCATCTACTACCAATTATGCAGATACTGTTTGCATGTAATATGTCAGAAAGTATTATGGGAAAACTTTATGTAATACAATAAGGAGACAAATTAATTACACATATCAGAGTTGAAGACAAAACAAAAGATAATAAGCAATTCTATGAGTTTTCTACTGAGCTTTTTTTTAGAAGCTATATTTGCAGTAGAGAACAAAAGAGTTCCTTAACTTCTTTTCTGCAGATTATCTGACTGTTTCATGCACAAGTTGTTTATTTTTTTTCAACATAAATAAGCCTAGCTACTATTTTGAGCAACAACATCAAATAATGGTATTATTTATGTGCATTCTCCATAGAAAATTGTAATTTGTAGCTTGGCCCAGAATAACAAAAGTGTTTACAAAACAGCATCAACTGACCATACATGCCAAGTAAGGTCAAACCTCATCAGCAATTGAATGGCAATTATGGGACTATTTGCTAGACTCTAAAGAAGGCAAGGGCAAATGATATCCATGGCAAGGCCAAGATGCAATGGGAAGAAGGAATAACCTTGAGGAACAGGAAGAATATCTGTAATGAAAACAACAGTTAGTTAAAGAAATATGAGCTCAGGGCACAAATGTAAATTGAGAAAACATCTCAGACATAATGCAGTACTGCAGGCTACTTCTGCTGACTGCTGGATGCCAGCAGTTCGAGTTTCACCAGGCTCAAGGTTGACTCAGTCTTCCATCCTTCCGAAGTGGGTAAAATGAGGACCCAGATGGTTGAGAGCAATATGCTGACTCTGTAAACAGCTTAAGAGAGGGTGGCAAAGCACTGTGAAGCAGTATATAAGTCTAGGTGCTATTGCTATAATGCTCCCTAGTTCTCTTGAAGACCTAAACAGAGAGGGAAAGGCATATTCTAACTTGCAAGATTCTGTTACCATAACCTTACAATAAAAGTAGTATTACATCTTGTATGTCTTTGGTTTCCAGGTTTGACCTAACTTGGAAGGCTGACATATGAAAACTGAATGAATGCAGTCACCAAGAGTTTATCTCAAAGGCATCTTTTCTACTAAAGCTAAGAATTACCCAGATTGGTCCACTTTGTTTATGTTTTATGATTATGTTTATGTTTTCTATGTCAGATTCATCCACTTTGGGTTCATGTTAGATTCATTCGTTCTTAAACTAATATTTATCTGTTCACGAAATAATATATCCTACTTAAGAAGTCTCAATTTTTTTAATGCTATATAAGATATCCAGGAACATTTCCATCTGATTCAGGAATAGGGTTTTAACACAAATTCCCTTAACGTCTTTCAGAGTTTCTCCCTAATTAAGTTGTTCTAACGGTGCTTGTTAAATATCATCTCACAATTCTTTCTACCAGTATATATGCTATCATACATTGTTAATAAAAATCTGAAGACTCTGAAAGTTTTGTTTCAACTTTGTGTAGCTTATTAGGCTATTTCTTTGCCATTAGAAACATGAACATTGATTGACAATCCATAATAGGCCTGATGAGTCCCAAATTCTTTAGTTGATATAAAACCTATTGAAAAACTGAATGAATCTTTCTTTTAACCTAAGAAATTCACTGGATTTTATTAATTTAAATGTAAGGATAAACATATATATATATATAAAATTAGCTGCCTGGAGAAAAAAATTGGTAATCAATAATGAATTCCTAAATACAGGTAGTCCTCAATTTACAACCATTCATTCAGTGGGTTTTTGAAGTTACAATGACACTGAAAAAAGTGACTTAAGGCCACTTTTCATACAACCATTGCAGCATCCTAATAGTCACTTGTCTTGCTTAGCAATGGAAATTTGCAGCTGAATTGTAGCCATAAGTCGAGAACTACCTGTAAAACCAGATATTAAGTTCAAGTAATATCTTGATTTAATTTTGTATTAATTTATCAATTGTATTAATGCTGTAAACCATTTCACAGGTGCTATAAAAGTATATCAATATGCTTAGATGTAACATTCCCACCAGCACCTATATTTCAACCTTGTATTTTTTTCTTTTTCCTGTTAGTTATTATGTAAAACTGGCATCCCGTGGGTCGAATGCATCACACAAAGGCCACGTCCACCCTGGCTCCACAAAGGCAAAAAAGTTGCAATACATCATGTGATGTCATGTGACTCGATCGAGTTTGACACCTGTGACCTAAGGCATGAAGGTCATTCCAGCTGCCCAGATAAAGCAAACAAGCATCTGTATAGATGCTGGAAGTGGATGATCACTTTAGTGAGAAGGGCAAGTAAATACAAAGCTTATCCAGGTTTTTGCTCCAATTCCTGATGCAGGAAGAGAAGTTTGAAAAGTTTTATGGTCAATGTCAATATGAAATAGGCAGAACATGCAAGCAAGATGTGTTGCTGGAGACTGGCATGTCTAAATTGAAAATATTAAAGGGGAAAATATAGTTGGACTATAGTATCTAGGAAACAAAACAAAGCAGAACACTTTATTTCTGCCAATACAATAAATCATCCATTGCTAAGACTATTCCAACAATCAAAAGAATACCTAGACATCGAGTCAAAAAGCTGCAAGGGAGGGAGCAGCAGAGGCGATTACTGATGACGTTTACAGACTCGGTCCTGTCAGCAAGCAGACGGAGTTAATCCCTATCCTGGAGGCTATATCCACCTCTATGGAGAACCTAGACATCACTAGATAGGACTATATACATATTAAGTTCGCTGTATTATTGGCACTTGGAAGTAGAAGAACTCAGCTATAACAGAAAGACATGACCAGGGGCTGACTGAGGAACGATCTTGCTCAAGTGCAAGTTCAAAGTTAAACGAAAGGAGATGAAATCCAATCAGTTTCCATAAAATTATTTTGAATATATAGGTATAGGTTTCCCCTGTCCAGTCTGACTCTGGTGGGCAGTGCTCATCTCTGTTTCTTAGTTGAGGGAGCCAGTGTTGTCTATATCAATACCATTGATTGTATAGATCAGCTATTTTCAAGGAAAATCTCAGAAACTGTTTTGAAGAATATCATATAAGCAAGAAAACAAATACATGGCTCATAGAACAAATTCAGAATTCTCACTCAAGGCATAAGTGATTAGATTCAGATAATATTTTAGACATATTATATGAAGACCTAGCTGTCTAAAGAAGTCTGTAATTCTCAGAAAAGTGGAAGGAAAAAGAAAAAGACGACCATAGCACAGAAGATAGACTCAACTGCAGTAGTGATTGGTGGATCATTGAAAGATATGAAGTATTAAGTTGCAACCAATTTCTGTGCTGAAGAAAATTTCAGCAGTTGGCAAAAGAAAAAGTTGGCGAACACTGACTTGATGACACATACACAGTCAATATTATAGTATACCTTAAATTCTTATTCTTCAAACAACTGAAATTCTATACACAGTATTTTGCATTGGTTTATGACAGAAATAGACTGAAAAACTGAGCCCATTACAATATTATCAGGGATGTGCAATTTGTTCTGGGTAAGAAACATCCTTGAGTGATATACCGGTGGCCACTCTCCTAAAAGGGGCACCTGGGCAAAGTCTAACTTTCATATGGAACCATTTACCTTTAAATGCACTTAAATATAAATAAAGTAAAGCATATTTAAATATTTATTAAGTAACATATTTTTAAACTGTTGAAAGCCTAAACATCATCCATTTTTACTGTAACTAGCTAAAGCATATGAGTTAGCCTTAGAAGAATTCACCTTGATTATTTATAGAAACAACATGTATTGTAGGAGTCCACTTAAATTTTATTATCCTTGAATCTATCCCCAGAAGAAAGGTACCAAATGAAAACATGGCTAAACATCATGTTGTACACAAAAAGGACACCTTCCACACACAAAAGACAGTACGTGTTAACTATAGCAATACAACTATAGCTATTCCAACTGTTGATTCAAATATGTATTCATGAGATGGGGCGTTGGTCCTACCTGATACGCTCCTTCTCGTAGGGTTGAGGTAGCCTCCAGAATGGGTTAACTTTGTCCTG
>JANHFT010002919.1:152163-164788 GCA_032467955.1 Pseudoxenodon macrops | reverse complement strand
GAAGCACATCTAAATTATATTAACGTAACCAAAATATCTTTACAATCCTCAAGGCATGTCACAATTTTTGATCATCCCTAATGTTTGGAAATTGAAAGTTGAAAAATTTGACATGTCCTAAATTGCTTACCCACACTTACACCTTTTCAACTTGAGATCTGAAGCATGGCACTGTCCATACCGCAGTGCCCTGATTTCTAAATGCTGTCCCACTGAATAGTAACGTGCTGAAATAGGATATGATAAACCTAGAGGATAAAAGCAATCAGTGTGATTATAATGATTGTTGACCGTGAGTTGCAGGGCCATCGCTTTGGATAGCCAATTTTCTACTAGTAATATTTTTAGGCTGGGATGGAAGATTAGTGTCTTAAATAATAATTTAGAAATGTCCCTCATGTTTCTTGTTCAACAACATATGATGTTATACTATGCTCATAATCTTCAGCATGATCATAGCATCCTCCTGTGTTTAGGAAGGCACAGGGTTCCTCTGGAACAATTGGGCTGTGGATTATTGGAGGAGAAAGCCACCAAGCACGGCCCTCTGCTGGTTCTCAGTCCTGTACATAAACAGAATAGCTTTTCTTCCTCCAAGCAGTAATTAGGATACAAGCAAACACCCCACACCACCCTCAAAATCCTAACAAACCTTCTGCTGTTTACATTCTAAAATAAATGCATCTTGTTTAGGGATTTAGTTTCCCTTTTATCTGCCATATTGCTCCAGTTTAAAACCAGGCCTTCCATGGTCTCTATTTAAGGAAATATGGAAGGATTCCTTGGATATAATTTATCATAGCTCTTTCTTAACAGTTACTAGTTCATTATCCTGCCAGAGGTTTTTTTGTTCTCAAAGGTGAGTCCCATTTACTTGGTATTGCTTGTGTATTTTTCAGGGCTCTTAACCAGAGGAAGGGGGAACTCCTAGCCTGGTTTTTTTTTTAAACTGAAACAGAGCAAGTCTCTTCATGCGTTGGGTGAGGCTAGTCAAATAGAAGGTTTAAAGAAGCAACTATATTAATATAAAAAGAAAACATACTCACTTTTTCAAAATCTGGAGTAGTGTGGAACAGGCAAGAAATCAACACTGAAGTTACTAAGTGGGGTAAAGAGCTATCATAGGCCTGTCAGATATAATCGGGAGATTGCATTTCCAAACTTGCTGATGTTTTCTTTGTCTGCATAAACTGTTGGCTGAGGTAGAAATGGACAAAGCAACCTTCCTCAGATACTTCTTAATTCTGTCAAGCAAACGTTTCCTTAGCTGGACATTTGGTAATGACTGCACAGCTCCTGAACCAGAGGCAAACACATAGCTTTATTAATTATTACAAACATTAATTATTATAATTGTAACCTTAATGGTGCCCAGGAATGTCATGATCCACCCTTATGTTATATAATTCCATAAAGCAGGCAAAGATTGTTTATGCATAGCTACATAGTGTATACATGAGGGCACACACACATCTACAACATGTGTATTTTAAATCACAATTGAGTTCTCATGAGTAAATATTTCACCACTCTGACATTTAAAAAAAGGAACTCCCAGATTCTGGAGCAGGAAGCAAGATTAGATAGCAATGCAATTTTTAAAAACTGCATTAGATTTTTAATGATATGTTTGGGAATGTATGTGAATAGTTCATTCAGGAAGTATTTAGAAGAGGTGAAAAAAATGATTCTTTTAGATTTCTTCAAAAAAATTCAATTTTGTTGTTGTTGCAGTAAGATTTTCTGGGGCATTGGCAAGTACAAAGGATTGCTGCAATAAGTGCCTAAAGGGGTAGTATGTTGTTGAAGGGGGGGTGGAACTTTGTTTATTTATTTATTAATCAAATTTATATAACTGCTCATCTCACCAAACATGACTCACACAACAAACTTTGTTTAAATTAGTTGTGAATACACATCATAGGAAATTCTCATCTGAATTTAACGGAGTAACAGGCTTGGATGGGATCTTGGAAATCTTCTAGTTCAATCCCCCGCCCAAGCAGGAACCCCCTATATTATTCTAGAGAAATGGCTGTCCAATCTCTTCTTAAAAGTCTCCAGTGATGGAGCATCCACAATTTCTGAAGGCAAGCCGTTCCACTGGTTAATTATTCTCACTGTTAGGAAATTTCTCCTTAGTTCTAGGTTTCTTCTCTCTTTGATTAGTTTTCATCCATTGCCTATTGGTGTTTTGGAAAAATAGGTTGACCCTCTCTTCTTTGTGGCAGCCCCTCAAATAATGAAACACTGCTATAATATCACCTTCTTCTCAGTAGACTAAACCTACCCAATTCCTGTATAAAAACATATCAGTCTGAGACACCTAGACTGTCAGATCTTGCCTGAGTTGAAAGTTCCCCCCGTTTTTAAATCAGCACAAATAATACTGGCTTATATGTTGCTGACTTGCACCTCCCTTCTCTAGATACTCCTTTCGATGTTACTAGAAGGCAAAAGTTGATAGGTTTTATGTGTAGCTTGAAAGTGTCATTGGCAATGTTGGAATAATGGGGGGAAACTTTAACACCAGTAGAGCTAAAAAGGATTTGAGCTTCTTTCACATGTACTGGGGATGAGCTGAAGACCCCAAAGGCCTGGAGTCTCCGCAGGCCTGAGGAGAAGGGGTTTCAGTTGGTACATTATTCCGGGGCGCATGGAGCTCAAAGGAAGCCCATGAAGGAGGAATTTTTTTTTTTTTTACAAAACCAAATTTTAAAAAAGAAAAACAATATTGGATATATACTTCATACTCTATACTTTGTGTGAATAGCCTTGTTTGCCATAATTTTTATTAATTTGAAACTCAGCGAACAGTTATTTATGTAATTTATTGAATTTGGATGTCCATATGGATGTCACACACTTAATTTGTGTGGAAATGGTCTTCAGGTCTCTGCCGCGCATGACACGCGGACTCCCACACACACCCTGCCCTGTGCATGCGTGGGGGCTGCACATGCATGCATGGGGGATAGGGGGCCCATATTAGTCTCGTTCCAGCACTTAATAATCCTCTGGCCAGCCCTGATGTTATTTATTCATGTAGAATTCTGGAGCAAGGGTCTACATGAAGTAGGGCTCACATGAAACTTTGACAAAGTTTGGTTTAATTTCACAAGTGGGAAATTACATTCAAAAACTTCATGTTCATCACTGGCTTTCTTTTTTATAGTATAAGCATCCAAAGACTTTAGCAAACCTGAACAAGACAATGCATTAAATTAGCTAAATATAGAATGGAAGTAGTAAAAAACGTAAGCATGAAAACTAACTACACAGGTTTTTGTACTCAAAGAAGATATTTGCTGCAGGTACATAGCAGAGGTATGTTCCTACCGGTTCTATCCAGTTCTATAGAATTGGTAGTAACTTGGGGATGACATCACGGAGCCGGTCCTGTCGGTGGCTCCGTGGGCGCCATTATCGTGGATTTTTTTCTACGCATGCACAGAAGCTAATTTTTGACTGCTGTACGCATGCATGCTTCACACGTGCACGCGCAGCATGACTCTGAGCGAACCGCCAGTAAAAATCTCCAGAACCCACCCCTGGTATGTAGCAACAATTTTTGTGCCTTTCCTGAATGAAACCTAGTGCACATTGGACTAAATAAAAGATATTTATAAAAGTTTATGGTTCTTCCCTTTTCCTTTTCAGTGCTTCATTACCACACATTTCATATAGAAGCTAATTGGAATCACACAATGCTTCTCTTGATTTTATTCTATTTTTTTAATAAAAAGGTAGCATGGCTTGAGACAACATCTAGTACACATATGGTTAATATTCTGGGAAGACATCAAGAATTATTTTAGCTTAATGCCTAACTAAAAAAATACATGAGAAAGAGGGAGGCTCAAAATATTTGGAGTCAAGAATAAAGTTTGCATAATGATTTTGATTATAAGATGTAACCAGCGCAATATCCATGATAAACATAGAAGATGCAGAATAAATGTTACGGTCTTTTAGTCAAGATATGAGGTTGGATATACTGACAATGCATTCAAATAAACAACTCACCCTGCCCTAATGATGAAGTCAATGGGAGTTTCACCAGTGATTTCATTAAAAGGAAACTTCCTTGCAATTGGGAAAATTAGTGACTGGAAGACTAATAGTAAAGGTTCAGTTTACAGGCTCAAACCATGAGCCATTTGGACCTCTGTTTTATTTAGAAATCTATATATTTAGCTTGTAAGGGTACTTTGCTTCCCTTATTTCATACCTAGCTGGTATTTTTTCCCTCCCTCATCCATTAATGGTTTAATTATATTCTTTCCTCTCCATTTCTTTAGGAGCCATCTAAGATTAAAATCCTTGTTCAAAGCAGATCTAAGTAAGTAGGTGACTTTAGGGTTCATTTTCTAATTGATCAAACAAACTGCTAATTAAATGGATCCGTGCCTAATCAAAACACAGCTACATAAAAAACAGTGTATTATTTAACTAGGTGCATGAGATTGTCTTCATCAAGGGGAATGAAGATTCAGCTTGATTAGTAAGTAGTGGAACACATTCAGATTCTTCATTTAGGCCAACTCATACCAGAGGCCATGTTTAAATATTGTGTGTGTGTGTGTGTGTGTATGTCAGAGGTGGGTTACGAATCTTCTTACTGCTAGTTCGCTCAGGGTCGTGCATTGAGCGCACAGGCAAAGTGCGCGAGTGAGTGCACGCACGGCAGTCAAAAACTAGCTTCTGCACATGTGCAGAAGAAAAGATTAGTTTCTGCACATGCGCAGAAGCAAAATCCAAGATGTCGGCTCCCACGGAGCCACTGACAGAACTGGCTCTGTGACGTCACTACAGAGTTACTACCTACTCTATAAAACCAGATATAGCCAGTAGGAACCTAGTATATGTGTATGTATGTATACACACACACAGAGATGCTTTTTAAAAAATAATATTGTTCTAAGGTTGCTGTAAGTAAAAGATATCTCCATATCTATGCAAATTGAAGTTGAGGGAAAGATGTATAGTGGAAGAATTTCAAGTCCTATCACAGGCAAGAACTATAGGAACAGAGAGTCCCGTTCTTTTGTGTTTCTGCAGCTTTTCTGTCACAGGAAAGACAGATAAGGATCCCATGCATTGTGGAGGAATTTTGGAAGGGAAAATTTAACTGTTCTGTACTATCCTTAATACTTAACGTTGTGCAAAATACCTGGAAACTCTGGTTCAAAATGAATGTTGAACGAAATCCATGTTAGTCTATGGTAGCAAAGATGAGGAACTTAGTAGGACCTTTTATGATTCACATTTTGTTAAAGAGCATAAACTTTTGGGAGAGGTAGCTTAGTTCATCAGATGTCTGTCAATGCATAAAGATTATGATTTTTAATCAAATCAATTAGAGAGAAAAAGTGCTGATTTTATGCAAAGTGAAGGGGTTATTCATACTCACACATCTGACAATAGCCTAATGCTCATTCCAGAGCATCTCTGCACCAGGGGTGGGTTCTAATTTACCTTGCTGGTGGTTCGCTGCCTGCTGCACCACATGGGTGCGCCTCATGCACATGTGCATGCACAGTAGAAAAAAGGCCCTTTTTTTTTAAAGGCCAAAAACAAGATGGCTACACATGCGCAGTGCTGGAAATTCGGCACTTGGTAGAAAAAAAAATCCCCAAAAAATTTTTTTTACAAAAAAAAAGGCTGAAAACAAGATGGCACAAACAATTTTTTCCCCCAAAAAAAAATATTCCCAAAAAAAGATGGCGCCGCCCACAGAGCAACAGAACCGGCTCCGTGACATCACCAGTGGCCTACTATCTACTCGGTAGAACCGGTCCGAACCGGTAGGAACCCACCTCTGCTCTGCAGGTCTGGGACAAGATACTTCTCTTTGAACTATAGCAGAAGAGGTGTTTTGTGTTTCTCTGGGGGTCTGTATGTTCCTAAAAGAGGTTCACAGTATATAGAACTATATAGAAAGTATATAGAAAGCAAGATCTTCTGTGCATATGGTGACATTAATAAGCAAAGGAGAAAGTTTAGATTTAATGAAGGCAGTGCATGAGACATACTATGGTTATTTTATTGAATTCTTAGGCTAAAGTTCCATAGAATAGAAACTTTACCATTTTAATGGATTAGAATTGTGTTAAATAGAAGCACTTGATAGGACATTCTTGGTCTATGCAAAACCCATTGGAAATAATATTTAAAGGTATCCAGGCAACATTTTTTTAATTATAGTAACTAAATGATCCTTCTCTCATTATTGCCTGTATATAGTTGATGGCCAAAAGGCATCAAAGCATTTTTATCAAACTGTAGAGCTGCTTTTTAAATTTCCCTGAATTTGATAACCTATTTAGAATATTGTCATAATAGTCACAGAAAGAGATGTTGACCTGAAATCTGGTGTATTGCTTACACTTATGGAGCTTATTGTTTTTAATCTGCATATTTTCTGAGAACATAAAATTAAATATTGTAGGTCATAATATAATTAGTGTAAATTTTTTTAATTTTAAGAAAAATAATACACATTAATATTAAACAACTATAAAATGGGATACATTTGGTTGAATTTTGCATTATTATTTTGCATTATTTTGCTTTGCTAGCCACCTTTGACTCTTGTTAATATTAAAGAAAAGTAGCCAGCTTGCATTAGACATAATGGTGCTCAGCAAATTAAATATCTTGTAATAGTTTGTGTACATTGCTGAGAAAGCCAATTTCAATTTTAAAATTAGTCTGTTACATAATTTGGAGTTTTTAGTAGAAGGATAATTTGACTAGGTAGAAGAGGAGAAAGAAAAATAAAATCCATTATCCTTTTGAACCTGAACTTAGATTTTTTTAAAATGTGTATTTATGTTCAGACCTATAGATAATGCATAACAGAGTAGCACCAAAATATGTGTGATAAAGCATAACAAATCACCATTATAGAAAATAAATTATCTCAAAAACTTTTGCAATTCTATATAACTCAGCTTTAAGCAATTAATAATGAATTAAACCACACAGTTCTAAGTAATTGATGCTATGTAGTTTGTTAAATTGTAGAAACAGATGCCTCACATCTTCAAATATGCTTGAGTATGAATCCAAGAATACAGAGTCCCCAGCTAAGAAGAATATTGTGAAAAAGAAATGAGATTTTATTGTATTGTACTTCATCCAACAAGTTTGAATGAAGAATTGAAGAAGCTTCCTGGATGAGAAGTGAAATATTTTCAAAGAAACCCCCCCCCCGAAGAAAATCCAGTTGCCTATTGAAAAAAGCACCTTCGGGACAACCATGTCCTGGAAGATTGATAATCTCTATAGATACTTTCCTTCTACTGTGTCTTAATTCTTTCGTTTAGAAATCCTATTCTTATGGACAAATATTAGATGTCAGTGAAACTATTGAGATTGTAGATGGTTTCGCTGCCACGAAGCAGTGCAATTTGTTGACTATTTGTTCTGTGTCACAGTAAAATAATTCCTAGGTAGTGTGATCAGTCTATTGTCTATGTTAGGTTGGAGTGGAGAAACCCCTTCTCTTCCAATCACTGGGTACTTTACTTCAGGGACATTCTCTTTGGGACAGAGGGGAGAAATGTGATATTTTAAGCAGATTCTTGCCATGTATCCACCAGAGTATTGAGCCAATCCCCAAAATCAAACCCTATTTGAAGATCTGAATCAGCCTGAATAGCAGAGATGGGTTCCTACCGGTTCTATCCGGCTCTATAGAGTAGGTAGTAACTCCGCAATGACGTCATGGAGCTGGTTCTGTCAGTGGCTCTGTGGGCATCCCCATCTTGGATATTTGACTGCCAAGTGTACACTTGTGCATGCGCCTTGCGCACACGCTCAAGAAGCAACCCTGAGCAAATCGGCAGTAAGAAGATTCAGAACCCACCTCTGCTGAATAGCCTATAGCAGACAGAGGAACATATCTCTCTCTCTTGCTCAATTCCACACTCTTTCACAGGTCTCTTTGGGCTTCTCCTGGACATTGACTAGGGCATTCCAAAGACAATGAATTGAAATCTCTACTTGAAAATGACTAAACACACAATATAAAGTTATATATAAGTCTGAGTGGGTTATTGTTCCAGCTGTTAGCTGATCCTCAAGCAGGGAGAAATGATGGATGAAAGAGAGGCAGGCAAGTTCTGACAGATGGCTAAATGTACACTTTCGTTAGATAAAATCAAAGCTGGAATCACAGATTTGTAAAGTGGGGAGATCCATTTAAAGCACTGAGTTTCACACTCCCTGCTTGCTGCAACCATCCAAATTAAAGCATCCATAATATTAGTTGTCCAATATTTAACACATCCAGTAAAAGAAGAACCTCCCAGTCTTCCAGTAAGTACCAGTAGTTGTAATTGGTTCCATCATTGAACTGTTCTCACTATTAGGAAGGGTTTTTCTCTCAACACTGAATCAGAATCTATCTTGCTGTAGCTTAATCTATTGTTGCATTTCCTGCCATGTGGAACAATAGAAAATATGTCTCCATCTCTCTCTCTCTCTCTCTATGACCTCCTTTCAGCTCTTTGAAGAAAGCTGTCCTGTACCCTCCCAATCCAAAGCCAGCAAGTACAAAAGGGAGAGCAGACCAACAGGCAAAGGCCATAAGGCTGCTTTGCTATTAGTTTCTCCGTGTGATGGCTCATTAGGTAGACTCCTGGAAATCAAGTCATACCCTGAATATGTGGGAATTAGCTGGAACATACAAAGCAAGCAGGAATCTCCTACTGGGCAAACATGAAGGGGGAAAAAACTCTTAAATTTGTTTTTTATTTCCCCTGCACAAGACTAAAAAAGTATTTGAAGATATGTTTCCCTATAGAGTGTTGTAGTAAAATTGCCATTAAGCAGCCCAAAGAATAGTACCATCCAACAGGAAAGTACAAAGGAATAAAACTAGTAGCTGCTACATGAGGAGAATGCCTGCTGCTAATAGCGACAAGGAGAGCTTTAGGCAGCAGGGCTATTAAAGGCATGCAGGGCTGCCAACCCATTGCTCAAAAATCCAAAGCAAAGAAAGCACAAATGCAAAAAGGAGTTTTTAATACAGTAGGTTACTTCTATGCAAATATTGTTTCATTGGAAGGAAGACACTTAAAAGTGTTTCCTGGAGGCAATTTTCCAGTTATAGAACAAAAGCCAACAATGAATCCCATTACGGGGCCAGTTCAGTTATGATTTGACTGAAACTAGCAAAAACAGTTCTAAATTAGAACAAAGGATCTCTTGTTGCAATGTTCTTATCTGGATTGGATTCACTTTCTTTCAGACCATAGCTGTAGATTTAAAACCATTTAACTAGATAAAATCAAAATGGTACTATACTTATTGCCATATCCCAGATTAACTTGAAACATCAAGATAATCTTTTTTTTAAATCACAAGTCATAATAGAAGGATGAACCAAAATAGAGAAATAAAGAAAATAGCCCAAAACAATAACAATAAAAAAAAACATAGACACTATTATAGAATGTATTACACAGAAAAGCCAGATATGCTCAAAAATTAATTTCAATACATTTACGGTTTATAATATATGATTTGCAAGTAAATATGACTGTCTACCCCTCCCCCTTCATATGGGCAAGAAATATTATTTTTTGCTTTTCTTTTGTAAATTGCAGCATTTTAGTAATACTCCTGCAAATATTCCTATAAATATGGAATTGAATGGCCATAAACATTATATGAGGGAAACAGTAAAATCATGTGCCATATTTTTGCTCATTTTGAATTGGGTGTAAGGGAGATAGCAAGATAATGTTGCTGTTGTTTTAAATCAGTAGTTCCCAGTCATGCCAACATTGCTTTGAATAGTGAAATGAGCAACATAATAAATAAACAAATAAATACTTGCAGGTTGAGGTTGAATGCATAGCAGTTGATAAAGGTAAACTGCAAATGTATGTAAGAGTGAATGGACTTTATTACTATTAAAAATTCCAGTCTTTAAGATATAAAAAGATGAGTGCCAATTTCTACCCTGTAAGCTTGTTGAACCAAATTAGCAAAAATGTATAGTAAACATCTACAGATCAAGTTTTTATATTGGTCTGAATCTGAATTCATTCTGAGTGAAGAACAGTGGATTCAAGGAAGTTAGATCTGTTCTAGATCATGCTACAGTGCTCTGTCATCTCAGGGAATATATTCGCCCCTATTTGCAGCTTTTATTAACATGATTTCCAGGATTACTCTGTGCTATAAACTCAAACATAGAACAATTAACAAATATCTGTTCATCAAATCAAAGAAATATCTTAAGACAGGGCTATATGTTACTTTCAACACTATTTAATTTTTACATAAATTCACTGAAGGCCAGCTTAATCAGACTAAATTGGCCATAGAGATATTAATTTACTACTATATACTGATGAAATAGAAGTTTTGTCCTTGACTTCCATTGGCATTAAACTATCTTTGGGTGCTCTTTTACTGCCTATCAATATCAGGGACCTAGTCATAAACTTTTCTGTATCTATGTCTGATCTTTGCATTTTCCAAATAACACAAGTCACTGAACTGGCAAATAGGAGGGCACATCATCAAATAAGCCAAAACCTTTAAATACTTAGTATGGTTTTCCAAACTTCTGGAGACTGGAACAGCCATCAGGACTAAGTATCCCAAAGAGCACAAATAGCAGAACTATGCTTTCCATTTAAATTAAATTGAGGTAGAGTTTACTTGAGCTTCCTCTAAGCTATTTTCTATCAATGCTTAAATTCAGTTATTGTGTGGGGCTCAATTAAGACCATAAAGTGAAATGGCAATACAAGAGAAAGTCCATATCAAATATTTGACAAATATATTCCAGATCCTTCACTATGTCCCAAAAAGGATGCTTTGGTGAAAAATAGGATTCATAATTGGGTGTGCCACCCAAAGTTACTTATGTTAGATGGGCAGCTATATAAGACAAATAAATCAATAAATGTTGAATCTGGCCTTTGCCTTATTATTTTTAACTTTTGGTTGAAATTAGTGCATGCAGATTGATTGGCCCCTTTAATGAGAGAAGATAATGTTGATTCAATCTGGAGAGAAAACCATTTCCAGAAATTACACTTCTTTGGCTTTTCTTGGCATGTGCCAATTTTATACCTTATTGGCCAATAGGAGTGGGGTAAACCAATTTAAGGATTTTACGGTAGATATAGAATGCAACTGGACTATGTAGCATGTCCCTGTAATGTATTTATTAAATAATTTATGAAATAAACATAGCAATTCTGCATACAATAAGAACGCTGTTTCAGACTTTAAACAAGCATTATCCTTGACTTGCTTTAGCACCCTGCCCAGAGCAGCATAGGATGGAAAATACAGGCGGGGGGCACTCTCTGACAAATGGTGGTGGCCTAAGATGCCAGCCCAGGTTTTGTTCTAATTCATTTTCCATTGAGATTCATTTGTAATTCATCTGATTTATTATTCTTGAATTATCTATGAGATACCAAAAACCATTCGGGGTTCCTAAACATTGCTTTGTTTTGTTATGTAGCCTTCAACCTGCTGTGAGTTATAACTGTTTAATATTTCTGAAATGTTTCAATATCGTAGTCTTTTGTTTTCGATCTATGGCTTTAATAAAGCCTATTCATTTGTTTATTCATTCAAAAAACCAGAACAAATATAAGTATAGGCATTGAAAATAACAGTAAACACCCTTTTTAATACAAGAATCCCAACATACACAAGGCCAGTTGGGAAACTAGAAGTAAATGTATGAAATTTTACATATGTATGAGATGTTTTTTTAAACTTTCCATGTTTAATAAGATCAGACTGTTCAAATCACTAAAGAAAGAAAGAAAATAGGAATGTTATGAAAAAGCCATCTTTTTTCCCCCAGCAGACATGTCACCTTCTATTTTAAGAAACTCATTGTTGAGACCTCATGATAGCTTCTTAGGTCAGAGGATGGAGCTGAGGGTGGAGCTGCATTACTGACGTATGTGAAAGTAGCAGGACAGAATCATATAAGAGGCTCAAGGTTGGTTGATCAAGCTCTAGAGGTTGGCTGGCCAGTTGATGGGTTCATGTTTTATGCTGACACAATATGCAATAACCATTAAAATTACAGTGTTCATAGGTGCAACACCAAAATAAGTGGCATTAACAATATATAAGCGGGCAAATATCTAAGTGAGATAACAAAGGCATTTTATCTACATAACTAAATTCTGAATATACTGTAATATAGAGGTTTGGTGGTTTCGTTCAACTCTCTGTTTAGTTGTTCAAAGTTCCTAAAGTTTGCTTCTGGGAAACATCATGTGCCATATTTGTCTAATATAGTATCTATAATTATATGTAGAACAAGCTCATTTATTCCAATGGTTTCCAAACTACCTCAGCTTCAATAGCTGGAGGCTGTTTGAAAAAGAGAAGTTCAGAAATGTCTTATCAACAAGATTCTACCTTTTTATAGGTACATATTTATAGATCACATATTGTGAAAGGAAAGGAATGTTTGTCTGCATGGTAACCCAAAACTAGAATGAGTCTACTCATTACTTTTCAGACTGACATATTTTGATTAAGGGCATATGTTGTTGTGAACAAGATATAAACAGATCCTGCTTAGTTGTAGTTATTGGATGTGAAGGTTTGTGCTCGGCATATT